>PVJI01000357.1:0-281829 GCA_004026765.1 Micronycteris hirsuta
AGGAAGGAAGGAAGGAAGGAAGGAAGGAAGGAAGGAAGGAAGGAAGGAAGGAAGGAATCATCAGAGAACAGCAGGGAGAATGTTTTAACATCTTCAAAATTGTCAGCACTTGTTTTTCTTATTCTCTCTTTTTATTTTTACTTTGTCAGGAGAAATAATGGAAACTGTTTTGCAGGCTTCCTTGAAATACTTTCATTTAGGAAAAAAAGCACAACTTTGTTAGGATTTCTCCTACTTCCCTCAGTTTGTTTATTCCTTTTTGCTTGTCCATACCATATTGTAGCACTTACTCTCTTTATTGTATTTAATCTGTCATTTTTGTCCCTTGCCAGCTAGTGTAAGCTTACTATTTCAATCACTTTTTATGACTACCATCTAAGATATCGCTGACCATATAATAAGTGCCTAATAAACATGTGGGTCCTTCTCTTTTTGATAGTACATGGCAAATTTCTTTAAACTCTCATATCTGATGAATAAGGAGCCATTAATACTAGGGACTATAATGCAGATTTCAGAACATAAACAGTTACTGGTTTGATAATCCATAGGCTTTACTATGGTAAGTAGAACACTCACTAAAGCTTATCAACAAACAATTAAAAATCTATCCTCCAGCTCCATAGAAGAACTAAATAACACCATTTTATCCTCCAAAGGACAGCCAAGACAAATACAAAATATTTGTTAATAAAAGATGACAATATAGTCAAGTAGTTTCTTCTATATTACAAGGGCAACAAGAGAACATGATTAAAGTATCTACTTTTTTCTACTAGTATTCAGTTAGCTATGTAAGTCCTGTTCACTAGTTCATCTAATTCCCACAGCAATCCCTATTTGGTATGCATTGTTATACACATTTTATATATGGAAAAACAAGCTTAGAGTTTCCACAGCTAGCAAGTTGCTAAACTAGGATTGAAAAACACATTTACTTTTTATCCTATACCTCCCGAGGAGTAAGAGTTGGGAGAACGGAGGCCTCACTGTGATAATCAAGGAAAGTTTCATGCCGCAGAGGGGTCTTGGAATGGACTGTGGAGCATGGAATTCACAGAGGTATAAGTGGAGAAAGAAGGACATTTCCATAGGTATAGAGGTGGGAACATCACGAATATACAAAAGGAATATACTGATGGATTCTGAGAGTAGAAGTTTTGGAAGAGCAAAGATAAGTTATGTATGCACAAGAAAATGGAGTGAATAATGAAATAAATGGGGTCTGCTATTTGTTTTTGAGAAGGATATATTTAAGAAGGGAGAGATGAGAGGCACTTACTTTGATTGACTGATGAATGCCCTGGCTGCTTCTCAAAGGAATTTGAAGTGCGAAGGTACTATTAGGAATTACTAAATTTAAAGTGGTAGAAGAATATTGAATACTTTTCTCTCAATAAATCAGCGAGTACACCCAGACTAGGGATGTCAAAACATAGAAGGCCCTTAATATCTTGGGTTGGGTTAATTGAATAATATTGAATGGTTTGAAATATTGCCAATATTGTCCTGTAGGTTTTTATTAAGAAGTAATAATAATAATAATAACAATGCAGCTAACATTAAGGGGGTGCTTGCCAATTGCCAGGCATTGTCATTTATATGCATTATGTAGTTTAATTTTCATTTTCAGACCTAGGAACAATGTACTATCATTTACTATTTTATAGATGATGAAACCAAGGCCTAATAACATTAAGAAATTTAACATTAATAAGAAAGTTAACAGTTTGAATATTCTAAACTATGATGTCCTATTAAATTATGAGTCCTCAGAGGTGCTCTATAAAATTCAAGCAATCTTTAATGTTGGTGATAATTTTTCATAGGAAATAATTGAGTAATATCTATAAAAGAGGAATTGCAGCTTTGTCTTCCTGTTTATAAATGTTTGCCTCTGCAGATAATATGATTTCATCGTATCAGAATTTCTAATAATTATCAGCTGTATCAATTGTACCAACAATTGTAATGCCTCAGGACATTGCTTTTATCACAGGAAGCATCAGTGCTTAAGATGAGGTTAAAATACTGCTCATGCGTAGAATTATTGACAATGCCTGTGCACAATTTGGTTCCAAAAACTCTTCCTGACAAATATAACAAATGTAGGGCTTAAGAACCCAAAAGATGAAAGGAACCGATTGTCAGGATACATTGAAACAGCTGGAGCAAGGGAACAAGTTTTTGGAGAAGGTTGGCTCTTACAGGTCTGATTACTCTGGGGTGAAGAGCCTGAGGACAGGTGCAAAGACCAGGGTGTTCTCAATAGCGGCTATGCGACCATTTCACAGATGATAAAACCGAGACCCATAAGAGGTCACACATTTAGTAACTGAGATGGGTCTTCCATTTCTCAACGCAGTGATTTTTTTCATATACGTAAGTGACTTAGAAACATGGTTATAAAGTGCAGAAAAGTGCACACAAGACCAAAAAGTTATTCTTCTTGGCTGTCAGCATCAAATGAATAAAAGCTTGAATTTCTGGGATTCCAATTTGTTGCCTGGCTGCTGTTCAACTGCACTGTCTAACTAGACCAGATTTTTTTGGTCAGTCTCATTTGGCTGTGCTCAGCTACACATGGCCTCGTTGTAAAACGGTGCCAAATGACAGGCGAATGCGCTTTTCCTTACTCTGCATTTTCTAAACGGCGAAGAAATGAAAAGCTTCACCCTCAGGGTCACAATGACAACTTTCTCCAATTTTCTCAGCAGTAATTGACAATTATCTTGTCAGCATCGCTCTTTTTAAACAGGTGCTGGGAGTCAGACAATCAACCACAGGGGTAGGGAATAGAAAAATCATCTGAAGAAAAGTTATTTAAAAAAATCCCAAGTTTGTCCTCTGTTGTGCCTCTCCTTTTTAGAGAATCCAACACATGGCCTGAAACTGAACGGATGCACCTTTCTACTAACCCCACATTATCTGACCTCCTCCCCCAAGCTCTTTCCTTTTCCTACCTTTCCCATGCTTCCATCTCCTCAATTTCAGTGCTTCTAAAATTTCAATGTGTATATTAATCACCTCTGAGCACCGTTAAAAGGTAGATTTTATTGAGTGGGTCTAGGTTTATTCTGGAGGTTCTGGATTTTTAACAAGCACCTAGGAGATGCCCAAGTTGATGGTCGGTCAACCATACTTTAAGTGGCAAGAGCTAGTTCATGTTTATAATTGATGTATGAGAAGATGAAGGTACAATGTGGAAGATGAGAACAGATTATTTCTTTTCTTTTTCTTCCCATCTTCACCATAAAACCTGTGTTCCTTTGCTTTGTCAACAATTTGAAGCAGTCTTCAGTTGGGACAGTTAAAACAGACTTGAAAAATATACATTATTTCCTTGAATACAATTATTTGTTTCTTTTGTAGTAAAATAGGAAGAACTTTCGTCTAAGGAACTTAATTTTGTATACTTTTTATATAAATTAATATGATTTTCTGTGTGCTTACTTTAAAAACACTGGAGGTTGGGGGAGTTACAATTATTTTCACCAACACTCAACCTGAATTAGATTAGGTTAAGACCAGTGATGCCCTGGTCAAAGTTATAACTGGCTATACCAGAGGAAAAAGAAAGAGCCCGGCTGGTGTACCTCAGTGGATTGAGTGCGGGCTGGGAACCATAAGGTGTCCCAGTTCGATTCCCAGTCGGGGCATATGCTTGGGTTGTGGGCCAGGTCCCCAGTGAGGGCCATATGAGAGGCAACCATACATTGCTTTCTCCCTCTCTTTCTCCCTCCCTCCTCCTCCCTCTAAAAATAAATAAATAAAATCTTTAAAAAAAGAGAAAGAGCCCCGATGTGTAACATCTGATTATTTTCATGGTGTAAATATTACTATCATATCTATTGATAGGGAGTCACCAAACACTAAACTATCAAGAGACTCACAGGATTGTGTTGAGACCTGGCAGTAGGAACCACGGAGAGACTCTCCACAAAGACGTAGTTGAAGCTACAAGGGAGAAAACATAACTCAAGGAAAATTACAGAAGAGGAAGAATATTGACTCTAATTTCTTTTAGAGCTTTGTGTCTCTGTGAAATCTTCAGTTGCAATTATCTTTGTTTCATGGTTAATTTTGAATTTGCTCCCCAGACATTGGATCATAAGTCAGTGTTCTAAATGTCTTTGACCATTTATATCAATAGTAAATTATTGTTTTTTAAATAGGTGTGAACTGTAAAAGAAAGGGACCATAAAAATTAACTCCATTAAACTACTTTGAGGGGGGAAGACAGTACATGTATAACTTTTTAATTAAAAAATAAGGAGCCCTGATTGGTGTGACTCAGTGTGTTGGGCATTGTTCTGCGAACCACAAGTTCACCCATTCGATATCCGGTCAGAGAACGTGCCTAGGTTTCGGGCCAGATCCCCAGTTGGGCGCATGGGAGGGACAACCAATCGATGCTTCCCTCGCACGTCAATGTTTCTCTCCCTCTCTTTCTCCCCTTTCCCTTCTCCCTAAAAATAAATAAATAAGTTTATCAAAACCTTCAAAAGAAATAAGGGAACTTACAGGATAGATCTTTATGATAATCATCTGTGATTTTTTAAGACAGTATTTCCTAAATTATGGACATTCTGAGGAAATTCCTGTGTTTCTAAGACTAACATCGTGATGTAAGTTAGAAGAAAGGTGAACAGTGGAGTTCTGAGGGAGGCGACAGGTAGACGCATCCCTCCGTTTTATCTCCCTCACATACCACAGCATCAACGTGAAGTCTAACTGTGATGATGGAGTATATTTCACTTTCTAACTACTAGACTAATAAGACTATAAAAGAAATGGACAGGATTTTGAATAACATATGGCACCGCATTTTGATTCTTGGCTCTGAATCTGTCATTTAAAAAACACCAGACATTTTTGGGCTAAGGACCTGTGAAAATGCGTACATGATGACCTAGGATAAAGTGAGGAATCATTAAGAAAATACACATAACTTTTAATTAATTATGGGATGTTTAGCAATCTTGAAAAAGAAATCTTAGAACTGAAGACTTTTTTTTTTTTTCCCCATTGAGGGCCTGAGCTCAGGAGTTTCTCCCCAATCTTCATCACTGGCTTCTTCCTTACAGTGTTTTTGGACCAAAAAGCAAATCAGCTCTAACCAAAAACAACAACAACAGAAATGACAAGTGAAATTATTTCATAGAATAATAAAGTATTAAAACTAGAAGGAAACTAACAGATGATATAATGTGGTTTAATTGATTTCATGCCTTGGGGATTACATAGTGTTCATATCTAGCTTTTAGATGTGCCTCAGAGATGTTTAGGACAAAATGAGAGTCTTAATAAGAATCCAGTGGTTTCTGATTAGTAATTAGACATCATCATTTTTTCCTATTTGTCTAATTTAAAAAAGAGCTTGCTGCAAGGCAAAAATACTACCCTGCATATCCACGCTCCAATATACAGATATTTACGGTTTAGTTATCAATTTATTTTTTTCCTCTGGTCATTTTATACACAAGAGATAACATCACCAAATGGCTTTTAGGATAATGCATCATTTTCACTAAAACAGTTTGCCTAACCGAATTTGAGATACCTCCCAATTGGGTAGAGTAGCTTTTATAAAAATTGTCTTAACCAGGCCCATTCCAGCTAAATTTACACCACCTGTTTCAATCTGCACGTCGTCACAGCCCACGGAGACCGCATTAAGTAATTAAGGGACCGACCACATACTGTCATTCTCTATAACTTAATCTGTAGATTCAATCAATAACCACCTAAAAGTGCCTGGGGCTCCAGGATTAGGGCACACCCTGCAGAGTCAAGCCCTGGGGAATCTAAATGGGAGTGTGTTAATTTGTGGCACCATTATGCAGTTTTCAGTCCCATTTTAATTAGTCATAAATTATAGCATAAGCCACATTGTTAACAAAATCATTCAAGACAGATTCTTCCTTTCCTTCGAAAAGATTCTAAATACTGTAGAGCTAAAAATAAAAGTAAATAGCCAGTTGAGCAGAAAGAAAGACATTAATTCTATCTGCCGTTCCTAGGCATAGTTTGTCTCCTATAGAAGAGCTGAATTCGTGGTTGCTGCAGACCTTGCCATTTTCTGCAGACTAAAAGAAATAGTCATTTTGAAGTGCTAATACCACTGTAAACATAACTCATTTTATTTGAGTTTTTATAGTTCCACTGGTGAAAGGCCTGTGCAGCTGTTGTTTACTAAATTGTCATTTGTTGGGTTAAAAGTTCACCGCGCTCGCCCAGGGCATGGTCACTGCTCAGGAATCGGATGACCACATCAGAGCTGCATACTCTATGGATCATATAATTTGTTTTGGATCAGCTTCCTTCCAGATGCTAAAATCTGGTGTATTTATTAAGCATTGGCTTAAGCTCCAATTCACCCTGGACTTCAGCTGAAACAGACAAATTGATTGGGACCCATCCCAGCACATATGTCTTCTCCAAGCGTAAAGCGATTTAGGGTTTTGGTGTCAGTTACTGACCATTGGACAGATCTGTACTGGGTCTAGGCGGTTAGTGCTCACCAGTGTTTCCACTTGACAGAAAACGGGGTGAATATGTCCCAGGTGGCATTTTGAGACAGAGGTCTCTTACAAAAGAAGAAAAGAACACTTTTAGGAATACTAAAGAGCAGCTCATATTTAAGGATTTTGATGGACAAATTCAGGGGCCTTTTCAAACTCTGCAGGGTGCTTCTGAAACATGTTTGGAATGTAAACACATGCTTGCACTGCCCAGCTGCCACCTGGCTGAGAGTATGACCTTTCATAGAATTTTCGTATTTTAAAGCTAAAAGGAATCTTGGCAATCATTGGGGTCAGACTGTTTCTTTACGAAAAAGAAAATTGAGACTAAGGTAAGTAATACACTCACATGAATTTGATTTTCATTTAAAACTCCAAGCTCGATCTCGTTCCAGAGGGCATCCTGGGGTCTGCGTCTCGGGTGCGACTCAGCATCATGTCATTTATTGGTGACATTCTCTTTAACCTGTTTTTATGTTCATTTATCTCCCCTTTGTCTGCTTCTTTCTCTTGCTTTTCTCTACATGTACCTCTGCTCTCTCAGTCCTTTTTTTTTTTTGGCTATTTCTTTTTAAAAACATTTCCAACTGTAGCCCTAAGTTTTAATTATAACACCATTAAAAATAGCCTGCAGAAAGAAAACAAAATAAAATGCCTACTATATACCTGCTCACATGATTTCTGATTTCTGTCAAGTTTCAGCGGAGAGTTTTTATTGTCTACAGCATTTATCTGAAAAGCATACTACCTTATGACATTTGGATTTTATTCTTATGCATTTAACTTTATATCTTTTGTGTATATGCAGAAGCAAAGACCTCACACTATTTTGAATAACTCAACAGTACTTAGCACAGTGCTAGACTATTTATTTGAAAAGTCTATTTAATTTAATTTTCTATCTGGATCTTTTAGATTAGTAGCTTTGATTTAGGAAATGTGTCCAATCAGTTAAATGGTTGCTTTCAACTAGTTTAGGGGGAAGAAAACACTTCTAAAATGCAGATTAGCCTTTGTACCTTGAATGTAAGAGGAATTTGAACATCCCAATTTATAATAAGATGAGCTAATCCTGGTTTATGATTTAGGCATTTTAAGGTTTGGGGGATTTAACTTTCTTGCACAGTTGAGAAACTGTTTCAAGTCTGTCATTAAATCTTTGCTTCCACTATAAGTTACACACGCACACACATCACTATAGCTGGAGTGCCAATGTGTGGAAGAAACAGGAAGTTCATTTTAATTAAAAGTTTATTAATATAATCTTTATCCCAGTGTTCAAAATTTGTGTGATCGCCACAACAGAATGGATGATAGACATACTATGTTAGGATGACAGAAATGTGCTGTAGTCCTGATCACTAACCATAATGCAGAACTATAAATTAAAGAAATGAGAGTAACATAGAACAAAAGGCATGTTGTCAGTAAGACGCAGATGGAGAGATGTGTCCTGGGGAGTGCAAGTTTGACGAACGGAAGGCACATGGCCCAGAAGGGACGAGGGTAGCAGAGTAACCGAGAGGCCAGCGGAGCGGCCCGGAGCACGCTGCACAATGTGCGGTGGCTCCTGCTGACGGAAGGCCTGAAAGACACAGCACGGGGCAAACTGACCAGGGCCAATTAATCATCACTGCTGACTAATGCGGGTCACGGAAACGGGAAAGGTCAATGAGCAGCACATTGGAGGACTCAGTTTCTACTACATAACTACAGAAGTATTGGAAGTGAACTGTTAAAAGAGTGTTTCTGCATATGTGCTCAACTATGGCAGGATAAATTACTGAGATAATTTATTTTGCTCTCACGATATTTGCTCTCTTTCTCCTGGCCCTCATACTTCAAAGCGGGTGATCAGACCATGGTGTTCCCTTGCCCCTGGGGAGATTTGTGTACCTTGATGGAAAGTGGAAGTTGCCTTGGAAAAGTTGGATCTTTATGATTCATATTATGTTAATTAACGTTATATAAATTAACTTTTTCCTAAATAATTGCATTTAAAAGAATGTTTAAAGTGTATATGTCTATTAGTTTGCATTTTCCAGTTTTATTGAGATACATGTAAGTGACATACAGCATTGTATAAGTTTAAGGGGTACAGCATAATGATTTGACTTACATATATTGTGAAATGATTACCATAATACGTCTGGTTAATCCATTATCTTATATAGATAGAAAAAAAAACAAAAGAAAAAACTTTGGGTTTTTTTTCTTGGGATGACATCTTTTAAGATTTACTCCCTTAACCATGTTCATACATACCATACAATAATGCTAACTGCAGTCATTATCTTCTGTATCGCCTGCCTAGTACTTATTTATCTTATAATCGAAGTTTGTTACTTTGACCACCTTCCTTGAATCCACTCTCCTTCAGCACCTCACCTATGGTGGCGATAAAGCTGATCTCTTTTTCTATTAGTTTGTTTTTGTTCTGTTTTTTTCTTTCTTTTCTTTCTTCTCTTTTCCTTCCTTCCTTTTCTTTCATTCATTCATTCATTCTTTCTTTCTTTTCTCCTTTTTTTTTGATGAAACATTGAGCAAAGAAAGAAGTTATATCATGGGAAGGGATCCTGAACACCATAAGGAGGTTTTGCTGCAAAACAATGTGGAAACACAGGAATATATCTAGAACCCAGGAGTCCACTGGAGCATCTCTTGCTCCTTTCATGCCTACTGATGAGTCTAATGAGCAATTGCAATAAACCCAAACTGGAAGCATTAAAGCAACTGAGAGCTACAAACCGTAATGAAGCAAGCCACAAAGACTGAAGTTCTAGCCAATGGTGAGAAAACTATAAAACTGGTGATAAAAGAAGGAGAAAACAAAAGTTACGTATTCCTTTCGGACTAGTTGCAGCACTGGAGGTAGAACATTGTTCCGTTAACCTTTGCAAATTAAGTCATTGTGTGATCCTAAGAAATTTTTGAAAAATAAATATAACAAGGGGTGGTCAGCCGATGTGATCGTGTACATATATAGTTATAGTGAGTGGGAGTGATAGAGTTATTAAATAGTGATGCATTTTAATAAGTTAGTTAATGACAAGCAAGAATTATTCACGAAGACTGATGAATGGGAGATCCCAGAAATAGATTTAAAATTATGTTCATTTTTTGATGAGAGCCTATGTGATGAAGTTGAGAAAGTAATAGATTTTTTAAATAAATGATGTTAAGAAAACTAAAGAGGATCCTTCCCTCCTGCCTTTATTATTTTTAAAATCCTAAAAAGATCAAGGGTGTAAATGTAGAACATGAAACATAGGACTGGATGAAAATGCAAAATAGTTTCTGTGAGACCAGAAGAAAGACTGTCAGCTATACAAATATAAAACACAACTACAAAGCTCAAACGTCATACACGCAGTCAAAATACAAGACTAAACGGCAAAACAGGTGATTATACAGATAATTAACTTCAAAAGAGTTTCAAAATTTATAGGAAGAAAAATCAATGACCCAATTAAAATAAGAAATGGGCCCGGCTGGTGTAGCTCAGTGGATTGAGCACGGGCTGGGAACCAAAACGTCCCGGTTCGATTCCCAGTCAGGGCACATGCCTGGGTTGCAGGCCAGGTCCCCGGTGAGAGCCATGTGAGAGGCAACCATACATTGCTCTTTCTCCCTCCCTTCTCCTCTCTAAAAATAAATAAATAAAATCTTTAAAAAAACTCTTTAAAATTAAAAATGGACATTAATAAATCATTCACCAAAAATAAATACAATTTTTAATATAGAAAGATGTTCACTCTCACTCAAAATTTGAAATATAATAATATACAATTTTCTTTTATTTTCTCAGACACCGAAAATGTTTGAGAGTGCACTATGCTGTGGTAGGTTTGGGAAAGCTGGTGTTCTCTTGGTGAAAGTATAAACTGCCATAGCCTTTGCAGAAGGCAATTTGATGATATCTACCAAAATTTAAAATGAATCTAATCTAACCCATTATAGCATCGTTTTAATAACAAAAGGTCAAAAACAACCTAAATGTCCATTATTATTGAGCATGGCAAATTTTTGCTTTAACTCCTTTGCTTTCTTAAGTCTTTTAAAAAATAAAAGAAACAAGATACTAAGAAGGCTAATACAAAAACAAAATTAAATCATTATGTTCAGAGTAGGAGCATCCCCAGCCCCAGTGTCTCGATGTTTTAGATCAGCAGTGACCCAAGCTGGGGATTACAAGAGCCTTGGGCAGAACCCTGAGGAAAACCAACTTCTAAGGGCTAGGCAGAGAATGAGAACCTTTCTCTTTAGAGACTGAGCAGAATCTAATGCTGAGATAAAGTCAAGTTAAAATAAAAAAAAAAGTGTCTATTGGTTTGGACAACAAAACAGGCATAGTTTTAGTGGAGTGGCAAAAAGTAGTGAAGTTTTCCATCCAGATCTCCACCTCAGGGCCCCAGCGTTCATCACACTCATCCCACAGCTGCTCCACGCGTCCGTGGTTATTATTCCTCCTTGCGCCCCTCCGTGGGAGGTGTGCTCAGCCACAGGGAGCTGCTCGACTCAGAATGGTAGCCTCCTCCAATGACCAACTACTTCCGGATGTGAGAACACAAAGAACTCTTGTCTCAATCTGGAGTGATTCTGAAGAGAAATCTCAGTTTCACAGCTCTCATAGTTTTTGCTGAGATCAATAAAGTTTCTGCTCACAATTCTCATATCAGAGTTCATTTCAGGAAATTCAATCTAAGAGAGCTGGTACTAGAAGTGGCCCTTCAAAGTAAATTCTAAATTGGATTTTGGAGCTAAATCTCTCACCGGTCAGCCGGAGACAGTACTCGAAGCTTGCATAGCCCCTGGCACTGATGGTGAAGTGGGATGAGACACCAGTGGAAAAGGATGTGCTGACGGACAGAATGTGTATGGCACTTTCAAGAAATGGTTAAAATACTTCTAAATTCGGTGGCTATTGCTGGTCATCATTGAAGAGAGATAAAGATGGTCTCAAGGTGAGAAATTACCAATCAGAAGCAATATTAAGAGTCTGGGGGCCTCCTTAGCATCTAATAAAAATCCTAACCTCCTGCAGCTGAAAGACAGAGTGAGGAGCGGATCAGACTCACAATTTATCTGTAGGAATTAGGGGACCTGAAAAGAAGTTAAATTCTCAGCTCTGAGAGTTCTATACCATGGTGCGACCCGAATAGGAAAAGAGTGGATGCTGTTGAGCTCCTTGAACTCCCAGAGTCCCATGAAGCTAC
The DNA here is from genome assembly GCA_004026765.1 of Micronycteris hirsuta. Taxonomy (NCBI): domain Eukaryota; kingdom Metazoa; phylum Chordata; class Mammalia; order Chiroptera; family Phyllostomidae; genus Micronycteris; species Micronycteris hirsuta. Next base: position 11,741 of record PVJI01000357.1, read on the forward strand.
GGAGCGTGAAGGGCATGGCCTGTTCCTCTTATTGAAAGATAGTGGCTGTTTTCTTTGCTTGAGGATTGTGCAGAGGTCCCATATGAGGGAGGTAACTCACAATACGATGTGTGCACATCTTTAGCCTCCCTGCTACTTCCCCTGCTGGCTACCATATTAAGGGTCAAATCCAAGCACAGCTCAGTAGGTATGTGCTGGCCTTCTAAGGAAGGAGAGGAACTATACGGTAATGGAGCTGCAAGATGGGAATAATATGTACTGGCTAGATACAGGAGTATTATTTATGACTGGATCCTGAGGATGCTTGATCAAGGAGTATCTAACATAAAGTTGAATAGAGAGAGTTTATGATATGGTGCAATCTCATATGATAGGAGATGGATTTTACAACAAGCCCAGTAGGAAAGAGCAGCTTATCCTGGACCATCAAGTGACTGCATAACCAGAGTTTCCCTCATGAGCTGCAACCACCAAGTCATAAGCAGTGTAAGACCCGGCGGCCATCCATTGCAAGATGGAGTGCCACATCTGAAACTGAGCATGAGCAGAACTAGAAAGCATAAGAAAACTGCATAAGCACGTGTCTCGGTCCCCAGTCATCCACCCTGTTAGATGGCACTTCTCCCCAGCTCATTCCTACTACTATCTCACAGAAAGTTCTTTAGGGCATTTAGAGAGGAGAAAAAAGGAGAAGCAGAATTAATGGATGGGTACCTGACCCTACCAGCTGGTACGGTAGGTGCAAGCTAAAAGTGGATGTTTGTGCACTCCAAGATACTCTGGGCTAATCCTGAAACATATCAGAAGAAATTCTAACCTAATTCATCAGGAGAATGGGCAGAGCTCCCTGTGGGACCTGGTGAGCCATTCCACATGGAGTTGTGGCCCAAGATAAATGCCACATCCCTGAGACTGAAGGACTCCTTCAATGTTGCACCCTAGGTGCTATTCTTGCCTCACACTCATCCCCACCCTGCAGAAGATCAGGGATCCATCCCCTGGTCCTGTGGCATCACTGCACCACTCAGAACCCATCAGCCTGATGGAGACGGGTTGGCCTCTTAAATGCATAGCTGAGGTGCCAGCTTGGAGAGGATACCTGTGAGAGTGGCACCAGCTCCCAGGGTGTCACATTCAGTCTAAAGCGAATACTGTTGTACGGAGCTATGTTCCACATAGGTAGAATTCAGGGGTTTGAGAGCCATGAGTTAAATAAGAGTGACTCTGATTACCATCACTTCCTTCCAGATTCTACTTGGAGGGAATCTGTGGTTTCCATCCACCTTCATAGTCTCGGATTCTACAGGTTTAGAGATTCTGAACTTCAGCACTGTCACTCAGAGTTCCGGGATCCTCCTACCAAGAGACCAACAGGGAAGGAAAGGAGTTCCCATTCCAGCAGGAGTGATTGACCCCATTTCAGGAGAAGGCAGGGCACTGGATAGCCTTTGCAGGGGAGGGAAGAATATGTTTGGTCCCCAGACGATCCACTGGGACTTCTGTTGGCACTGGTCCGCCCAGTTTTAATGTTATATAGAAATGTCAGCAGCCACAGCCTGTGAATGGCACAGTAACCAGGCAAACTGCTTCGACCAGCCGAGGTGTTAGCTGGCAGAAAGGATAATCTACAGGGGGTGGTACAGGAGGGAAATAGTATCAGGTGCAGTTTCAAGATCAGGTGCAGCAACAAGGCTCTATTTTATTCCAACCCTTCTTTCATAATTTCTCCCAGGAAACCAGACCAACCAGAACCCTAGCAAAGCTTTTCCCTGATGGAGATAGATTACTTAAGCAGCAAGTAGTTGTGTGTCCCTCAAAGCATGGATGTAGCTAATACAGTGATATCCCACCCTCATCCCCTCCGTAGGGCTGATTACTTCATTCCTCAGCCAGGAATTGCCCTGTAGCCCAGGCAGTTGCCCTCAGTTCCAGATGACGGCCATGCACAAGGCAGCACAGGCCAGTGACTGTCTGATATGGGGATTTCAAGGCCCAGCCCCCTTGTTTCAACTGGAAGAGAGCTCCCCACAGGACTTCTGAGACCTCAGTAAGACTCACCTTGTAGGTCACCCTCTCCATCTGCTTAACCAGTCCTTTTCAGTTCCACACTCATGTGTCTCCTAAGAGAGAGCACACAAAAATGTTGTTCTGGAAACATTTTTTTCCAGAATTCTCTGATCACAGAATCTGTGTCCAGAGATCCAATGTCAGGCTGGGGCCAGAAGGCAGGCTGCTGCTGTAAGAAGGGTAATTGGATGGGAATCAGCACAGTAACAGCAGGCAGTCCTTTCGTCAAGAGGAAAGAACCTTGGTGGTCGCTCCGAGAAACGGGTGGGGTTTAGAGGGTTGTGTTGCTGCTGTCGTTGGCTGTTTGTTTGAGACCCTAAAGACTTAAGTTTGCTTAATTGTTGACAGAACAGGGAGGCAGAGGCGGGGCATATAGAAAAAGAGGAGGAAAATGGGCATTATGGAGGTGAAAGGAAGGACGAGAACCAAAAGCTTAAGTGGAAAGTTAAGACTTGACCTTATTTCAGTGTGTGGTGTGATGTATAAATCTCACTAATGTTTTGCAAATGGTTAAACACTCATTTCAACACTATTCTCAACCACTTCATTCTTTGCTTCACTTATATGGATTGATACTTTTATTACAAACTAAATCTTCATGTATTCATTAGCCTGTTTTTAGACTCTTCTATTTTATAATCTTGGTATCTAATTCCTCATCTAATACTAATTGATAAAATTATGATAGTGTTATATGTCATTTGAGAACTGGTAGCATAAAACCTTAATCCTAATTGCCCTCATTTTTTTGAAATTTCAAAGGGTATTTCACATACCTCATGTGCTTTACTTCACTTTTTAGGTTTAATTCCAGAATTTTTCTGTTATATTTTACAATTGTGCTTGTTGAGATGGGAGGGCTATAGGTTTTATTGTCTTAGTGTTAATAAAACATCCCCTTAGGGAATTTTTATGCGTTTTTTTGTATTTGTTCACTTTCTTTAGGGACCTTTTTTTCAGATAGCAATTTTCTCTTATTAATAATTTATACCTACTTTATTTTTGTTAATCATATTAACTAGAACCTACTAGTGCACTATCCTCTGATAGGGAGATTTGAGTGAAGGAAGAATTGCAGATGATGCTTTTGGAATCAACACCTGTGAGAGAGAAGCGAAGGAAACAAATGAGGCAGTTAGAGAGGGTGGGTTGTTATGCAATCATTGTAAAGTCCTTGTTGAAACCTAAATCATCCGTCAGAGTTTTGGCAGGAGACTCCAGATGTCCAGTCACTGGATGCTGGTTGCCCCTGAAAGGCGCATGGTGGCTCACATCAATTGATGCGATTCCTGAAGAGGGCTGAGGGCTGAGGGCTGTTGCCCAGGCGGCACTCCTGGTCATCTTCAGGGCATCTAGGAAGTAAGAGTGCTGGTCCTAAAGAGAGATTTAGGGAGCATGCTACAGCGTTCACTGCACTCCTCACAGGAAAGACAAGAAAGTGGTGTGTTATACTTTGCATATGGTCAGGGATTAACTGACTTCCATAGTTTGGGAAAAACTACTACTCAAATTTACCTGTATTTTTGTGATAGCAATTAAACACAATTTCCCTTCTTCTCCCTTCCCACCCCCACCATCCCTGCACCCCCACATACCCCTGGCTGCACCCACCCTTTGTAACCGCTAGAAGCCTGGCAACTACATTTGCCAGAATTTCTACCAGGAGTTCCCAGTTTAGACTCCACTAATCAGAAGCCCCCAACTGAGGTTTGCAGGAAGGGCAACAGGAAGCAGATAGATGGGCTTCCTCAGAGACTTGGCTGCAGCCTCTGAGCATTTTACTGTGAATCACCTGTCTCAGTCTGCACAGCACCATCCAGCCTGTGATTGTAGAAGCTTGGAACTTGTAACAATGTTAATTCTTGAACCTGCTCCAGACCTATGCATTCAGAAGCTATGTACCAAAGTCGAGAATGGAGAATTGTTGATGCCTATTTTAATAGAATAGGTCAAGGCCCAGTTATTTAAACTGGGTCAGTTATCAGAATCACCAGGAGTGATTGTGAAAACTACAGATTCCTGGGTCCCAGCACACCCCTATAAATTGGATTCTCCCAGGCAGGGCCTGTAAGTCTGTATTCTTATACGTTTCACCAGGTAATTCTGATTGTTTATCAAGTGTGGGAAGTTGGTCCAGCATTTCTCTGTAATGTACTGGCTTTTCCTGTCAGTGTTTAAGATTCTCCTGAAGCTAATTTAATTGTCATCTTATTCCTGGAACATTTCAGTCTGATAAAGTGTTATGAGTCCATGCCAAGAAGAGGACAAAACCAGGGCTAGTGGTCTTGGTCCAATAAAATCAAGTGTATTTATGTTCAGGACTCAGTACGGAATTCATCTGTTTAACCAGACTTTTTTCCCAATTGAGAAGTCAGCCAGTTCCTTAGTATCAAAATTGCATCATTTCATTTTACTTTGAAGGTGTTACTTTTATATTTATAGTTCCAGTGATGTTTGATATTGGTACATTTTTAGAAATAAAAGTCCATAATGATTATTATGTTTTTGGCCTTTGAGTAGATTTCATCTTGTTACTGCTAAAAATAATACTGTTGCAATAAAATGTATAGTTTGTACAAATCATGCCAAATATTTTAAAACTTGATTTTTTAATACATTGTTTAATATGAAAATTCCTTGCCTATCCATAAGACTTTCTTCATCAGTTGGCATAATAAATGTTAATGAGCTAAGCAGAGAGAGTAATATTAAAACATTGACACTGTGGGACTCACTTTTTTAAAGAATGAAAGTTATTTTATATTAAAAAAGCCATTAAATTTCTGACTTAAGTTATATTATGTGATTAAACCAAGCACAGTAAAGAAAAAGTAGATTTGACTTTTAACAAGAACTTTGAAATGATTTGTGTGCATTTGAGAAACATACCAGGCTTAGCTAAAAAATCAAATTTCACTTGGTAATATTTTGCTGGAAATAAAAGATCTTTGTAAACTAACCAAGGTTCCTAGAGAATTGAAACAACAGTAATTCTACACAAAGGATAATGAATTAGCAGGATCAGAATAAGACGTACTTTATTCTGACTCTGAGTAATGAGACAGCCAGGTACTGGGATTTGTCATAATTTGTAGATGCACTTCCGACAGAAATGTAGGTCAGACAGACCTGTACAATGATTATGGTGGATATATTTTTTCTAAGTCATAAGCAGTTGTGAACCTTCATATTATTAAATACTCACCCATTATATATGTCTCATTCTAAAAACATGGGTGACCTTTCTTATTTGAATCAGAATAAAACTTATTAAAAGCAGAAGAATCAGCATATGAAGTACTTCCAGCAAATTCTTCAAAACTCTGTATTTAATTCTCACAGCTATAAAACAATAAAAGCGTGCCACATCTTTTTAATCTTTGGTGTTTTCAATTTAGGTCTTTTGCGGTACACAGGCTTATGAAACTACAAAGACTCCACAAACACGAATTAATGAGATAAGAAAAGTAAACTGCTCTTAAAATTTCTCATTTCCAACATGATCGCCTAAGACCAGTGGTTCTCTGAGTATGGTCTTCGGACCAGCAGCACCATGGCCTTAGCACTTGCTGTAAACACAAATTCTCAGGTTTCATTCAGACCTACTGAATTAGAAACTCTAATCCTTCGGAGTTTGACAAGCTCCCTGGGCAATTCTGATGCCTAGTAACATTTGAGAACAACTATGGAACATGAGTTAAAGCTACAACATGTAGGTCTAAATTTCTGGTTCTCATTGGATCTTAGTCCTGCCTACTGATCCCACTTAGGGATGTTTTCAGGACCCTAATCCAAAACACTCAAATCAGAATGTCTACCTGAACATCAGCATTTTAATAATTCTCTGGTGGTTCTAAAGAGCGGCAGAGTCAAGATACACTGTTATGAGTCACGCCTACTTGTTCTACAAGTCAACCACTTGTTGCATTTCCAGCATAGACTACTGTGTGGTTATTCCTGCTGCCTTTTTCTGTCGACCACGCTTTCTGCCGTTCCTCATGACCCCATTAGCTGAAGCTGCAGAGAGCCAGAGAGAGCAGGGATCAGCTGCCAGAGTATCTTATAAGAGTTGCTCCAATCTGGAGAACTTTTACATTCAATTTAAAAATCCCCCCCCCACAACCCTTGAGTTATTAAACAGCCTCCACTGCTGATGTCCCTGCTTTGTCTTATCTCTTTTCAATTCAGTTTCCACATTGTAGTCAGCATTATCTTTCTAAAATGCAAATCTGACCATGTCCAAAGTCTTAAAAATGGCTTGCAAGGCTCCTCTATGCTCCTGGTTCATCTATGCACTATTCCCCCACCCAAAATGCTTCTATGCTGTAGCCATACTGAATGTTTAGTTTGGTATGTTTATTTGAACCTCCTTTCAACAGAACACTCATTATTCTCCCTACTTGGAACACTGCTCCCTGACATGTGGTCCCTTCACTGTCACTCATTCATTGAAGTCTTTGATGTGATTTCTTTCTTAAGATTTTATTTATTTATTTCTTAGAGAGAGGGGGAGGTGAGGAGAGAGAGGGAGAGAAACATAGATGTGTCAGAGAGAAATGTCAATTGGCTGCCTCTCACATGCCCCCAACCCCAGACCTGGCCCACAATCCATGCATGTGCCCTGACTGGGAATTGAACCAGTGACCTTTTGGTTCACAGGCCAGCACTCCACCCACTGAACCACACAACCGGGACTGATGTGATTTCTTTCAAGAAGTCTTAAGTGATCATCCAAGCTTGAGATAATACTCTCCAAAGTACCTTAGAATTTCCCATATGACACTCTGTTATAGCTTGCTTACCTATCTGAAATTCCCACTGGACTGAAAAATTAAAGGTATTGTTTATATATTTATTGTTAATTTTTCATTCCTACATGAAGCACATAGTCTAAACATATTTTCAATACATTTTTTGAGTAAATGAAAGGACAAATTTAAAACAACCTAGAGACAAGTAACACAGCCAAATAACAAATTTAAAGTAAACAAGAAATGAATTAGAGAAAAAAATAAGATGATGCAGAGTCAGAAGTGAAACTTGTGCATTGAATGTCCTATGATTGACATAGATCCCAGATGACGGATCTCCCAGGTAAGTTTTCTTACACCATCCAACACTTTCAACCTTTCTTTCCATCTTGAGTGGAGAAGCTGTCTTCTAGCAAAACATTTCAGAAATGTTTTCTTACAAAAGGGAAGTCTATGTCTCCTAAAGGGTCAGCCTTTCCCATATATGTTCCTTAAGCACTGGACTCACTTGATTTTAACAGATATTTCATATGAAAACAATCTCTGCTAGAATAATTTAGGAAGGACTAGGTTTAAATGAACTTAAGTGCTTTCTTTAGTGCAGATACATTCAGAATTTTTATTATGCTAACCTAATTTGTAAATCTCCAAAAGAGAAAAATAGTAAGCATTTCTGTGGAAGTTTTTTGACAGACATCTTACAGAACCAATGTCAATTTATTGGAACAGTTTGAGGAACATTAGTTCAAAATAGTGAATGTTTCATTCCAAGAAAGTTGAGGTAAAAAGGAGAAGAGTGTGTTTCAGAGAGATTTCCACCATCTCTCAGGAAACCAATTTGTCTGAACTATATGACCAATTTTTATATTTTCAAGGCTATTTAAAAGTACGCATTAAATGTATACATCATGCAGTATGATAAGTATACGATTTTGCTTTGTAACTAGTCTCGTTAAACATACACTTCATCATCGTGCATAGGTGTTCAGTGATCTAAAGACTATAAATGTATAACTGTCCAGAGAAAAAGTACAGCATTGTCATTTGAAAAAAGATACAGAAAAGACCTTCATGGACCCTGAGGGAAGACAATATGGATCTTTTGGGAGTCTTAGAACTTGGGGTTCAGATTGCACCGAACAGTGGAACGAGGCACCGTTCACCTCCACGGTTAGGCTTTGGGCATCAGTGGTGGGTGTAGTGGGCACCTCTACCCCACGTTCACATTCACATTTAGGACTCTCCTAGAAGAAAAGGTGCTGACCCCTCGATCACTGAGATTTAAAGGCATAAAACCTATCTGATTGACCAGAGTGGAACTAAGTGGCGCTTGCTGTTTTCAAGCTTGAGTTCTTCCAAAAGAAACTCGTTGCAGCAGAGGAAACTGGAACAGCAGAAAATACTTAGTGCCAAGATCTAACCTATCTGAGGAAAGTGATTTTAGGAACATTGTGCACTTAACTCCAGAACCTCTCTGAGCAGTCACACTTACACTGAGGGAAAATTTAGAGACTGACTGACTGACAGTTTTGTGCAAAAAGAAAGAGCCGTTAAAGAGCTCTTACACACGGGGCCATGGAAGTCTTTTATGTAGGACCCCAAACTGGACTTATTTTAGAGGGGCCTGGTGGACACTCGTGTGTGTGTGTGTGTGTGTGTGTGTGTGTGTGTGTGTGTGAGAGAGAGAGAGAGAAAGAGAGAGAGAGAGAAACTGTTCTCATGAATCATCACTACTCTTTCCATTGGGAAATTATTTTCTTCCATTTGGTGTGGTTCTGAGGGGGCCTGTCAATCACATAGTGTCACCATTGCCTTGGTCCACAGGGCTGTGCCCCAGATCTGCCCTAGCTCATCAGGATAACCTATCTCCCTAATCAATGAGTGTGATAGTCCAAGGGGTGGACATGCAACCCCAGCAGGACCTGTTTGAATCTTCATGAGATTAGACACTGGAAAAGAGAGAGACTCTCTTTCTTAATTGTTCGTGAACTATGGAGATTTTGACCTGAGGTTGCCAATAGTCATCATTTCTATCATGTGGGAAATAATAAGAATAAAGACATCACATAGAGAGAAGCGGAACTGAGAGATACTGAGTCCGACAGCTTGGCTAGTGATCGCAGAATGAAATCTGGTAAGAGTCTAACTTATGCCTTTTTAGGTATATGAGTCAATATTTATTTACTTGCTTACTTACTATGTAAGGCAGCTTGAATTTGCTTTTGGTTTCTTTTACTAATGATTTGGTTTCTTTACTAATGAATTGACTATCATTCTTTCACAGAAGGAAACAGGAATGATAAGGCCATTTGTAGAACTTTTCATCAGGATCTTGGGGAGCATGGAGCATAAGGATGAGGTAGAGGTGACTGGCGTTTAGGTGAGCCGCAGACTTGGAGAGTTGCCAGGGCTTCCAGCAGAGTCAGCAGTACCGTGTCCCGTGCAGTTGCCCCACTGCGGAGAACCCCAACAATCACTGGCAATGCCACAAGGGCCACAGGGAGCCGATGGAAGAAAGGGGTGTGGAAATGGGGTGTGGCCTCTGAGAGCTTTATTTGAGGCATTGCTTCCTTGGAGCCTGACAAATATTTCATAATTCACCACAAACAAATGTTGGAAATTTCTAGAAAAGAGAAGTCCTTACAAAACCTGGAATTTCTCCTAGCACTCCTAGCAAGGCTGGTGTAGGCTTGTAGCCATTGTGGTTTAAGGTTTAGTTTTAAATACAACCTGAGACTACTTATGTTAAGAAAGAAGTGACGAGAGGTCATTCCAGAGAAAGGGAAATATTGATAATGAAAGCTTCACATATTGGTAAGGCTTTAGAACACCAGACTGATCAGATAAGGTGAAATTTTGGAGGAAATTGTGAGAAATAAGGCTGGGTACTAATAAGAAGACTGAGTAAGTGTGCAGCTTGTCAGAGAAATTTAAATTAGATTTAGCACGAAATAAGAGGTATGTGGAGGGTTTTTACGTCACCAAAAATATGAATTTGGCATCACTTGCTTAACTTGTTTACAATATAAATACAATTACAGTTCTTATGTTCCAGTTACTTGTTAGAGTTTTCAAGTTTCCTCACACTACATAAGGCCGTCGACTTTAAGACGTGCCCCTATGCTCTCGCCCCAGTGCCACACCAAATTGTCCCAGGACCAACACAAGGCAAATAGCTCTGCCACCAACACCAGACGGGTAGAGGAGGGACAGTAAAGTCAGATTAACCGACGTCTCCGCTGGTTTGGTCAGGGCACCTCACACAGTCAGAGGATGTCTCTCCCTTCCTGCTCGGGTGTGCTGGCCAGTCCAGGCACCTGCGCAGGGTGGAGTAGTGACTACCTTTTACCTTCAAGGATAGAGAGCGTAGGTAAATATTTATTTTCTCAGACATTACTTCCTAAAAGAGGACATTATACCACAGTGGCTGGGTCTGAAGTCATGCTGACTCACAAGGACACGAGAGCACAGAGATGTTCTCTGAGTGTCAATTCAAAATTCTACCAGCTCTGCCTCCCAGCAGCTGATCATGGAGTAAACTTTGCTGCCCTGCTGCACACTGGCCATGAGTGTAACAAAACTGAGTGTTCTTGAGAATGTGGATAAACTGCAAGGCTCATAAAATGCTGGTAGGAGTACAAATGGTTATGGAGTAGGCAGTTAGATAGGCATGAGGTGATAGGCCAGGTACAGAAGGTCACCAGGGTGGAATGTCCCCTGGGTGCCTAGCAATGGTCAGTTGTAAGGTAGAACCTCACCCCAGGGTGACAGTTCCTCCTGTAGAATATCACTGGTCATGTGGTTTGGACCCTCCTTTGACATTTCCTTCCCTGATGTGTCCCCAGCCATGGGATAGACCCCCTCAGAGGAGAGGCAAAAAAGGTCTGAGAATAGCCTCACAACTCCTACATAGGCCCTTGTACTACCGCTCCCTTAAGCATTAAGCCCTCAAGACAATGAGGTTCAGACCCACATCAAATAATCTTAGAAACAAAGCCACAGAGACAGAGTTTTGGTCAAACTAGAGATAACATCTAGGCCACAGTTGTATTTCAACTCCAGGCTCAGAAAAGCAGCAAGACCGGGTGGGTCAACGCCATGACTGATGCTAGGACCAGCTGCAGTGACTAAGGACACCCTTCCCTGGCTCTGACCAATCAGTGGAGACCACAGCCCAGAAAGAACACACCTGGAAAGCTGATGAACATTCTATTGAAATCCTCCCTTTCCCCACCCCTGATTTACCCAGTGCTTGCTCTGTCTGAAGCACATCAGAGCCTATGTCTGTGGCTCAGTAACATTCTGGTGCCATTTCACCACCAACATTTGATGTCGTAACTTGGATGATCTTATCATGACACAGCACAGCAGGATTCCAGAGAGGCCCACCCAGGACCGCCTAGCAGGCCCGGACCTGTTTGACTACAAGCAGGGGCCCACTGTGCCACATCAGCTTCTTTTTTTGCATTGGGTAAACTTGGGTGAGTTTTTTCCACGGAATTAAGGACCTCCCTATTTTAAGGTAAGAGGCCAACTTTGAGCTGTTTTTTTATTTTCTTTAAAAAAATTGTTGAGCTGGAGCTAAAGGTTAAGGTTTGAGAGAACCTAGGATAAAGATAAGAGTTGAGATAACTAGGAACTTGAGAAAAAAATGGGTGCTAACAGTTACACCTACCCTGGAAAACAATTTCAGATCTAGCAAATTCAGAATGTTAATACATTTACACTAAATAATTCCAGTCCCTAAGTATATGCTGAAGATGAGCATGTTCATGACTGTATTGGCAAAAGAAGTGAAAATAATCAAAATATCCAGCAATAGAAAATGATTGCATAAATTGTGATATGGTTATGCAATGGATTTAACAAAGTAAAAATAAATGAACAAGAACAAAAACAAGTGTACAATGTCAACATGGATAAATCTTAACAAACAATGCTCAACAACAAAAGCAAGTCATAGAAGAACACAAAATTTGAAGCCACATAATGTTTCAAAAATATTATAAACTAGCCCTGGCTGGTGTGGCTCTGTTGGTTGGGCATTGTCCTATAAATCAAAACATTGCCAGTTCAACTCCCAGTCAGGGCACATACTTAGGTTGCGGGTTCAGTCCCTGGTCCGGAGAAATACTGAAGGCAAATGATCGATGTTTCTCTCTCTCTCTTACTCCCTCCCTTCCCCTCTCTCTAAGTACTAGTAAATAAATAAAGTTTAAAAAATATAACTAAACAATATATAGCAGTAAGAGGGTGCAACCTGGGGGCCCCCAAAAGAAGGATTTGTAATCAGGTCCAGAACTCAGGGTGTCCAGGAAATATTAAAAATATGGGATGTCCTCACCCCCACAAGTCTGATCTCAGTGATGGGACACATGGAGCAGGGTCATTGAGAGCTGTTTTGCATAGCAACAGTTTTTCATATAACCTCTAGAATAGTCATTTAACATATCTATAAGATTTAACTGGTTTCACAGATATGTTAAATAGCTGTGGCCATACTTTGAGCCAGGGAGAAGGAAGTGACTTCCACCCAGGATATAACTGGGAGGCAACTCCCCCTGGTTATAGAGCCTTAGTAAGAGCTTAGAGATGATTGGCTCAATACCACAGGGCCACACCTGCCCGTACTTACTATGGCAGCCCAGAAAAGCTGGAAAAATATGGGAATGATGGATTGGGGGAGGATTTGGAAATGGGGCTGCAGAGGAAGATTGACACAGGGATTTAAACCCAGGCATGGCAGCCATGACAAGAATCACCATGCGGCTTTAGCAGAGAAGCACTACACAGCTTTAGCAGAGAAGAACCATGTGGCTTTGACAGGGGAGAAGGCTTTAGGTCTCCCTTTGCCACACAGCTTAGGAAGCTGGAAAGCAAGATGTAGCAATGATGCAGAGTGCTCTCTTAGCAGCTTGAAAGAATGCAGGAGAGGTGCTGTGGGAAGAAAAGGGGTGAAAGGACTCTTGCTGGTGGGCCATGAGAAGGTGCCATGTGGTTTTGGATTAAGATCCCAGTGACACAGCTGGTGGTGCTGGGAACCGAGGGGAAGGACCGGGGGCTACCTGAGCCAGGGACTCCTATTTCTTTTCCTGAGATATGGCACCCCAGACTGGGCAAGGCAGGGAAGGAAGGACTGTGTGTGTTTGTGGGTGTTTTAAGGGACTTTGGGATTTTAACGAAGATATTAAGTTGTTACTCTTAAGTCTGTATAACTTTTGAATGAATAATTCCTTTCCTTTTCACCAATCACTGACATCGAGAGCTATAATTCCCTGACAGCAGGCAAGGTGAACCTACTACAGGGGACCCCAGGAGAAGGGGGGTCCATTCAGTAACATTGTGTGACCCCTTCTCTAGTGGCCAATCAGAGAAAATCATGGGAGACCATATATGCAGTAGCTTTAAAGTAATACAACTATTTGCACATGCACGATAAAAGCCCACCAAAACTCACCAGGAAGTATCCACCCTATAAGAATAGAATCCCTCCAGCCCATGAAGTCAATCTGTGCTTGGAGTTGGCCCACACCCATGTTCTCTGCTATAAACTCTGGATGTTCAATTGTTTGTCCCGATCACCAAGAACCTGGTTACCTGTGCCCACCTGTGACATAGCTAAAAGATACATACATGTGTGGTAAATTAACAAAGAAACACAAGGGCATAATAAATACAAACTAAGGTCCTGGTTATCTCTGGAGGGAAGGAGAGCTGTGGTCAGAGATATGCTTATGAGAGGTCCCAAAGAGGTTGTTACTTTATGTATTACAGAGAATACAAGTGTTTGCTTTGTTCTTCTTTAAACAATCAATATACATGACATGTTTTGTTCATACCCATGAACATATAAATACATACATAATTTCATAAATAAAGTTATTTTTAAAGAATTATTTAAGTGCGCTCTGTGGTTTTATAAGTGCAAATCCAGTCAGTAGATCTTGGGGCTTTCTTGACTCCCTGGCAGGTAAAACTCTGGGGAGGGGAAGAATCATTTGCATAATAATCTCAGAGGGTTTCTGAGAGTGAAAAGATCCAAATAGCAACTCCTCCTTAGCTGTTCTCTGCAAACAACCACAGACATTTGTGACCCTGTCATTAGGTACTGGGAGAGCTTCCTCATGCAAAAACCTTCCTGTGGATGATGACGACCCATCTCGTCTTCAGCAGTTTGACTTCCAAGTCTCTCTTTTGTCCGTGACTATGGCTCCAGAGCGCAGCCTCTTGTTTACCTACCTCCTCTACACGTGTTGAACATTTCTACTCTTCCAGCTTTTCTCCTTCTCTCAACCATTTCCCCACCTACTCTTTATGGTTTTAGCCTTCATTCTTCAATTGCCAGATTCTTATAGCCCATAGTAATAGAGAACAGATGGAATTGGATGACGAGAAAAAAAGAAAGCACTTCCAAAGCCTGTTTTAAATATATTCATTGTGTCCCTATAGGTAGTTGAGGGGGACAGATGCTGCCTTATTGAATAAGTATAGCAAATATTGTAAATATTGTTCTGTTTTGTTTTGTAACAGGACTTATCAGAGTCTTTACAACTCTAAGAAGAGGATATAGTTTACTATATCCAAATTTGTCTAATATAAAAATTGACCATTTCTAAATGTCTGTCTTGATTAATACTATGTTCAGTGGAAGAATTATGGGAAATACTGAGTTTAAATTATGATCAGGACTGTTGTCATAGTAAAAGGAGAAGGAGTTAAATGTTATACTTTCCCTACATTAAATTGGTAATAAAATATTTAATTCAATTCTCCTACTTTCTACAATGAATTCTTTGTTGATGTAAATACAACATTCTCTATGGTAAATAGTAGTGTAGTGACTACTCTTTTAATATAATCACTTTTAAGAAAACTATACATCGTGCTTTCTTCCCCAGTACTGCGCCTGCTCTGTTAGATAGTACATTAGTGCTAAGGACACAATAGTGAACTATATAGACACAATCACTCCCTCATGGAGCCTTTATGTAAGAAAAATATCATTAAAAATTAATCACTTTTCTATTAAATGTACTTAATATAATAGTGAAATAAGGAACAAAAATTTTAAGGCAACTTTAATGTGAATTTTAGTCTCAAATACATTTATGTTTTCAAATTATTACAACTCTATTCAACTAAAAGCTTGAATTTGCTATCTGGGTATTCATTATTTGAATTCCCCATAGCAATATACATAGGAAAGAAACTGTTATCACCTAATAAAAAATTTATTTAGAGTTTTTGACTCAATCCATGCTCAAATATCCCTTTTGTGTTACTAGGAGTATACTACATCGCTCCTTGAAAACACCATCTTTGCCCATTCAGACTTTTAATTATTGTTATTTGCTTGTTATGACCAGACTGTCTGTGCAAATATGATTCAAATCAACTATGAAGTAACATAACCTTGTTATTGAGAAAATAAAATTTAATGCAATTGATGAAAATAATAATCGAAAAATATTATAACCAAATCCCATGAAGAAATGAAGATCTGGCATAATAATTATTAAATAAAGAAAAATATTTGTAAAAATGATAACAAAATAGATTATTCAGAGGTGAATAATTACTAGGAGTGCTTAATTATTTAGTAGCCCTCAAATATGTTTTCAGAAATATCCTTTTAAGATCATTCCATAGAAGCCTAATATGAAGACAGTAATACTTACATTTTTTTAAAAAATGCTATACTGATGGGGGGATTTAAGAGTTAAGTTGTAGAGTTAAGTGTTCAGTTGTAGTCGGTAAGCTTAAGCAATTAATGCATACGGAAAGCTGTTTTTCTAAAAACTGGAATGTATGACCATGTAACTCCAGGAGGTTGACAAGCAATTCAGCCTTGTGCTCCAGGGGGCCTGCAAGCCTTGGAGGTGGTATCTGAGCCATTGTGTTCCAGAAACAGAATGTCCATGATGTAGATAAAGAATTGTTGATCAACAGATAAAAACGTACTAGGAAAATCACTGCAAGATGGCAATTCTTATCCAATAAACTTTTTTCCAAACCCCTTACCTATCCTTTCTTCTCCTTATAAAAATGTCAGCTTCAGATGAAATATTAAGATGTTTTTGAGGGTACATAACCTGCTATCTTCTCAGATCTCTGGCATCTGAATAAAGCGCCCATAAAGATTCAATCCTTGTGTCTACCTATTGGTTCTGGTGGTGACAGGCAGCAGGAATGCCAACTTTTCTGTTTTCAATATCAAGAGTCAACTTGCTTTGCTCTTTGTTCAACAAATTACAGCACAATTAAAATATAATCTAAATTTTGTTAACATTCTTATGTATTTTTAGAATTTTAAATTTCATGTGTCAAGAAAACATGCAATGAACCTTGTTTATTATAATTTATCTCCCTAATATAGGGAGATTTAAAAAAAAACTTTTTATTGTCAATTCTCACATAATGAAGATTTCCTACACTGCTATTTTCCTAGTTTGAACATATATCTAAAAGGCACATTGAAGTTTGAAGCCCTATATTCTCAGTAAATGAATTTCCAACACTAGTTTTAAAACTTGTAGTTAGCTCACTTAACCATGTGCCTGAAATGATTATTAAAATATTGAAACTTTCTTTTTTTTTTTTAAGATTTTATTTATTTATTTTTAGAGGGGAAAGGAAGGGAAGGAGAGAGGGAGAGAAACATCAAGGTGTGGTTGCTTCTCAGATGCCCCCTGCTGGGGTCCTGGCCTGCAACCCAGACATGTGCTCTGACTGGGAATTGAACAATGACCCTTTGATTTGCAGGCCCACGCTCAATCCACTGAGCTACACCAGTCAGGGCTCGAACCTTTCATCTTTAATAGATGGTATTTAGCTTCAAGTACTATACTCTTGACACCAGAGCAATGAAAATAAGGAGTCACTGTGGTAGGCTGAACAATGGCTCCCCAAAGATGTCTAATCCCTGGACCCAGTAGATACATTAGATTATATGGTAAAAGGAAATTTGCAGATGCGATTATATAAAGGGTCTCAAAATAGCGGACAGTGTCCTAGATTATCCAGGTGGGCCTAACATAACCACAAGAGTCCTTATAAGAGGATGGTCAGAACATTTATACAATAGGTAGGTGTTGAGAAGCTTTGTGTAATGTATCACATTGCTAAAATTTATTTGAGTACAATGAGGGATCTTTTTAATGTGCTGCTGTATTCAAGTCTCTAGTATTTTATTGAGAATTTTTGCATTTACATTCTTCAGGGATATTGGCCTATAATTTTCTTGTAGTATCCATTTCTGCCCTTGGTATCAAGGTATTTTTGACTTCATTAAATGAGTTTGGAAGTGTTCTCTCTCTGATTTTTTGAGTTTGAGAAGAATCAGCATTAATTACTTTTTAAATGTTTGGTAAAAATCACCAATGCAGCCATCTGGTCCTGGACTTTTCTTTATTGGATTTTAAATTACTGCTTTAATCCCCTTAATAATAATTGTTTTGTTTAGATTTTCTATTTCTTTCTAATTCAGTTTTGGTAGTTTATATATTTTTAAGAATATTTCCACATCTTCCATATTGTCCAGGTTGTTGGCATGTAGTTGTTAGTGGTAGTAGCCTTTTATGATCCTTTGTATTTCTGAAGTATCAGTTCTAATGGCTGCTTTTTCATTTATAGTTTTGTTGATTTGGGTCCTCTCTCTTTTTTCTTTTATTACTCTAGCTAGAGGTGTGTCAATTTTATATTTTCAAAGAAATACTTAGTTTATTAATATTTTCTATTGTTTTCCTGTTATCAATTTCATTTATTTCTGCTCTAATACTATTTCCTTCCTTAGGCTAACTTTAGGTTAAGTTTGTTCTTCTTTTTCTAGTTCCTTAAGGCATATAGTTAGGTTGTTTGTTATCTTTTTTCTTAAGGTAACCATTTATTGCTAAGAACCATCTTAAAACTATTTTTTCTATATCTTTTTTTTAAAGATTTTATTTATTTATTTTTAGAGAGAGGAGAAGGAAGGGAGAAAGAGCAATGTATGGTTGCCTCTCACATGGCCCTCACTGGGGACCTGGCCTGCAACCCAGGCATGTGCCCTGACTGGGAATTGAACCAGGACCTTCTGGTTCCCAGCCCGCGCTCAATCCACTGAGCTACACCAGCCGGGCTATTTTTTCTATATCTTATAAACTGTTATTTGTGGTGTTTTCATTTTGATTTGTTTCAAGGTACTTTTTAGTTTCCCCTTTAATATCTTCTTTGATGTATTGGGTGTTCAGGAAAGTGTTATTTAATTTCTGTGTATTCAAGAATTTATCAGCTTTCTTCCTATTATTGATTTTTAGTTTCATACCATTGAGGTAAGATAAGATACTTGATATGATTTCAATCTTCCTGAATTTACTAGTAACTGTTTTGTAGCCTAATGATCTATCCTACAAAATGTTTCATATGTTCTTGAGAAGAATGTGTATTCTGCTGTTATAGGATACAAGGTCATTTGATGTACAGCATTGTACAAATTTACGGTTTCCATATTTACTCTGTCTGGAAGATCTGTCCATTGTTGAAAGTGAAGTATTTAAACTCCCCAACTATTATTGTATTGCTCTTTATTTCTCCTTTTAACTTTGTTAATTTTTGCTTTATATATTTGGTGTTCTTATGTTAGGTGCATGAGTATTTACAGTTGTCTTATCTCTTTGATGATTGTCTCCTTTATCACTGTAAAATGGCTGCCTTAGTCCCTTAACCACTTTTGGTTTAAGCCTTTTGTCCACTTTTAGTAGAGCTACCCAGGCTTTTTTCTGATTACCTTGCTTGAAATAACTTTTTCCATGTCTTCACTCTTGGTCTATGTGTCTTTAAGGCTCAAGTAGATGTCTTGTATGCAGCACATCACTGAATCTTTGTTTTTTGTCCATTCAGCCATTCTGTCTTTTGATTGCAGAATTTAATCAATTTACATTTAAAGTAATTATTGATAGCTAGGGACTAAGTACTGCCATTTTGTTCATTGTGTTCTGGTTGTTTTTTAGATCCAACATTACTTATTTCTTATCCTGCCATTTTCTTTGCATTTGGATGTCTTTTTTTAAATCAATATGCTTTGATTTCTTTATTGTGTTCTTTTGCGTAATAACGACAGGTTTTTCCCTTGTGGTCATTGTTTGGGTTACATAAAATACTACATTTATTATAACAACCTATTGTAAACTGATAAGTTCAATAACATTCCTAAACTTCACACTTTTAATTTTTTCCCTCCTACAATTTAGGTTGTTGATATTACAGTTCACATATTTTTTATATTGTGCAACCAATAACAGATTGTTATAACAATAGTTATTCTCACTGTTTGTCTTTTAACTTTTAATCAAAGATTGTGATTTATACACCACCATTACTGCATTACAGGATCTAACTTTGACTCTATGTTTACTGTTACCAATGAGTTTTATGCTATCTTTTTATTTTTTTAATGATGGTAATTAGCATGCTTTTACTTCTTAGAGAGCTCCCTTTGCCATTTCTTGTAAGGCATGTCTAGGGGTGATGATCTCCCTCAGGCCTTTTTTTTTGTTCAGGAAAAGTTTTGAAGGACAGCTTTGCAGGTGTAGAATAGAATTTTTGCTTGACATTGATTTTTTTTCAGTATTTTGAATATGTCATCCATTCTTTCCTGGTCTGAAAAAGAGTTTCTGTTAAGAAATCTGCCAATTATCCTATAAGGGTTTCCTTCTATGTAACTTTTACTACTTTCAAAATGCTTTGTCACTGATTTTTGACAATTAAATTATAATGTGTCATGGTAAAGCCCGATTTGGGTTCAACCTGTTTTGTACCCTATAGCCTCATAGATCTGGATGTTCATTTCTCTCCCCTGTTTTAGGAAATTTTCAATAATTATTGTGTTAAATAGTTTCTCTTTCCCTCTCCTTCTGTATTTCCCATAATATGGATATTATTTCCTTTGATTGTGCTCCATAAGTCCTATGGGATTTCCCCACTCTTTCTCCTTCTTTTTTTTTCCCTTTTCCTTTTCTGAATGGATAATATCAAATGCACTGACTTCAAGGTCACTGATCTCTTTCTTTGGCATGATGAATCTCCTTTCATATCTCTCTATTAAGTTATGTAGTCCAGTCATTGTATTTTTCAGGATTAGGACTTCTGGTTGCTTTTTTGTGGTTTCTGTTTCTTTTTTGAATGTCTCATTTAGAAAATAGAAGAATTTACCTAGAAATTCCAGTTTTTTGCATATATTTGAGGAAATTTAAAACATTAATTTGAAATGATATATGCACCCATATGTTTATTTCAGCACTATTTATAATTGCCAAGATATGGAAGCAATACAAGTGCCCTATTAATAGATGATTGGATAAAGAAGATATGGTACATATATACAGTGGATATTACTTGGCTATAAAAAAAGAATGAAATCTAACCACTTGCAACAACGTAGGTGGACCTAAGGGGTATTATGCTAAGTTAAATAAGTCAGACAGAGAAAGACACATACCATATGATTTCACTTATATGTGGAAACTAAAGAACAAAATAAACAAACAAAACAGAAACAGATTCATAGATACAGTGAAAACATGTGGATTACCAGATAGGAGGAAGGTGAGGGGGTTGACTGAAAAAGGTGAAGGGAGTGCCCTGGCTGGTGTAGCTCAGTGGATTGAGCGCGGGCTGGGAACCAAAGGGTCCCGGTTCAATTCCCAGTCAGGGAAGATGCCTGGGTTGCAGGCCAGGTCCCCAGTGGGGGCCATGTGAGAGGCAACCACACATTGATGTTTCTCTCCCTCTCTTTCTCTCTGCCTTCCCTTCTGTCTAAAAATAAATAAATAAATAAATAAAAATAAAATCTTAAAAAAAAAGGTGAAGGGAGTGAAAAGTGACAAAATAGTCACAGGGGTGAAAGTACAGTAGAAGGAGTATAGTCAATAATATTGTAATAACTGTGTGTGGTGTAAGATTGACACTAGACTTACCTGGTGGCTCACTTTGTATATCATGTAATTCTCTAACCACTGCGCATATATCTGACACAAATTTTTAAAAACGTAAAAAAAATGTCATGCCCAAAGTAAAATAGGCCTTATCAAGTTGGAAACCTTCCATACTGCTTTAAAATTATTTTACTTTGGCTTTTTAACCCTTGGACAAGTAGAAGTTCTTTAAGTTACACTGAGTATTATTAACCTCACGGGCAGTAGTTAGGATAAGGAGAAAATAGGAGTGTCCTAGTGCAATAGAATGAGGGGTAAAAATTAGGAATTCTAAATCTTGGCTGTGTGCTAAAGAAGGCTTAAACTTTGCTTGTGGATTCAAGACTCGGTCAGCTCTCATGCTGGACGCACTTGGGTCCACTGTATTCTGTAACTCATACAAGCTGAAAGCATGCTTAGTCTAACCCAAATGTTAATCCTAATTGGCAATAAGAGTTATCCAGGAATTTTGGGTCTGACCCCTGATTCTCCAAGTCCCTGGGCCAGATGTAAGACCACAGGGGAATAGTGACTCAAGAAGATGATGAGGAGTTTGGCAGTATTACATGTAAGTCAGAAGGAGAACAGTCCAGGTGGGTGTGCTTGACAATGAGATGTGTGATGTGTTGAATACACCATGGAGGGACTATGTGTGGACAGAGACAGAGGGTGCCCCAGGGACTCTGAGAAGCCAAGCTGGGTCAATTACGTATACAAGAAGAGGACAGTTAGGTCACGGAGAATGCAGTTGTAGACTGAAACAGCTTGGTAATAATAAATAAAAATTAATAACGGACATGACAGCAGTATTTATCACACTTTCAGCATTTGGAAATGGCTTGCTATTAGCATGAAAATCATAGTTCTGACCAGAAATTACCACTATTTATGTATAGTGCAGTTATTAAACTTGTGGTCTCCTTGTAATGTACCACCATTTTATTGTCTTCTTGACTTGCAGTTAGAAAACTTCCTGGTTCTAATTCTCCAAAGTTAGTTAACCTTTCGTTATTATGAATAAAATTAAAATCAATAAACTCTTACTGAGAAAGTCCCAAGTACAGACAAACACGCCACATAGTACAGGAGAGAGAATGATCTGAAAAAAATTCTTCTCTCAAGAAAATTTCAATTTGGATGTGACTTAAGTCTATCTAGATTAAAAAACTTCATTTTGCTGAACAAATACTTGTTTAACACCTATTATGCACTATGCATACTACTATGAACTAAGAATTGTTCTAAGTTCTTTAACATATTTACTTATTTAATCTTCATAACAATGAAATAAACAATATCTTCATTTTACATATGGGGAAGAATAACTAATTTGCCCAATGTCACACAGTTAATAAGAGATGAAGATGGGATTTGAATCCATTCAGGCTCAAGACTCCATGCTCTAAATCTCAGTGTTCTAATACTTCTCAAAACCTTTGAAGTGTATGTTAATTCTGGTGAATCACTATCCCATTGACCTATGCCAGATCAGAAAAGTTCTTAAGAGGGGGAGTGACATTCATATAAAAATAGCTATGTATCTGATTATACAAAGTATTCACCAAAAGTAGCTGAAAGTTGGCACATTTTTTAAAAAACTGAGATATGTGACTCAACCTCTTATTACACTTTCTATGTGTTTTTTTAGGTACCAAAAGTCTTATCTTCAAGCAGATGCATCATTTTGAATGAAGTGGCCTTTTCTTATTCAGATGAAATTCTACTGTAAGCAGCCATTTCACATCAAAAGAATTAGGGTAAATGTATCCACAGAAACAGTCTAGTTGCTGGCTGGGTTTATCTTGGTGACAGGTTATCCTGGGTGATTATAATGTCGGTATCTATTATGGATGCCAGGTATCTTTACCTTCATCTCCTCCAGAAGTGAGTAGGACACCCAGGGAAGCTCTTGACACGGAGATAGCTGTGTTCATCCCTTCAAAGACCATTAAAAG
Organism: Micronycteris hirsuta; assembly: GCA_004026765.1. Taxonomy (NCBI): domain Eukaryota; kingdom Metazoa; phylum Chordata; class Mammalia; order Chiroptera; family Phyllostomidae; genus Micronycteris; species Micronycteris hirsuta. Next base: position 34,463 of record PVJI01000357.1, read on the forward strand.
AGGCTGTACTAAATTAGTTGGAAGGAATCTGAAGACTCCACAAGAAAGCCCCTCCTCAGGTTTAGACTCAAGCTTTCTCAGGACTGAAGTGCCATAAAAGGCTGGCCAAGTTAGAGTCTATTTTCATTGACCCTGAAGTCTGAAGGTGAAATTTTTTAAAGTCTTAGTTCTTCTTCCGAAATGGTTCTACAAGAGAGAAAAGAAGAGGCTCACACCAATTTGCAGCCTGAGTGACCTCTTCCACATACTATCCCCGCCCAGTCACACGGGGGGATGCAGTCTTTGGTTACCATTGAAGGGAACAGTCCAGGGTCTAGGAACTGCAGCTTTGGTTGTGTGAGGCTGAGAAGGACACATACAGGAGCAGGCACCTCTGTATTACTGCTGAGTTGAAGTTCAGAAGCTTCCTAAAGTTCATCAAGATAAACCTTGCAGAGAAGACAACGTTTTCACTTAGGTTTCAGTAAAGGAGCAACAGATAGGAGGTTTTCCACATGTCACAACATTCTGGCTACCTTCTTTTAAGTTTTTAAAAATTATTCTATGTGATGAGATTTAGTTGGTGACCTCTTTTTTTCCTCAGCCAGAACGCTTGGAAGAGTTGCATATACTTTATTTATTTATTTAGTTTTACACTTCCTAACACTTCACTCACTCTTGGGCAATATGGTTCCCACCACCACCACTTCATTGCCCCGTTCCTCTCCAATGTCTAACAAAGGGATGGGGCTTCTGAAAACACACTTTTTCCTAGTTTCCACGGTGGTTCTTCTCCCACTATTCCTGGCATTCCTGCTGGGATACTTTGAAAATGTTCATCTCCCAGCTGAATCTTTAAAGTTAGTGTTTCTTAGGATTCTCTTCAGGCTTATCTTTTTACTTTATACACTTTATTTGGATAAATCCATTCAGTTCCACAGCTTTAATTGTTTAATAGCTCTGTCCAACTCCATGTCTTAAGTTCCACTTACAAATTCTGTATGCATTTGAAATGCATTCCTTCTAAGACTGACCACATCACTTCACACAACCAAAACCATATTCACCTTTATGTTGCTTCCGCCAGGGGTTGTCAAGTTCACCCATCACGTTGCCTAATCACCTTAAATAAAATCTTCTTACATCCCAGAAATTAATCAATAGATCTTGTCAATTCAATGGTTTCCATGTACATTGCAAACTTCAACTACCTTAGGTCAGATCACTAATTACTTTCACTGAGCTGGTTTTAACATCCTTCAATTAATTCTCAGCACAATAGAAAGAGGAAAATCAATAAGCAAATGTCACTTTCTTACTTAAAACCCTCAGTGCCTCCACCTTGCCCTCAGTAAGTCCAACATTCCTTAGCCTTACAGATTCTTTCCTATTTATCTCTTCAGCCCCACTCTTGCCAGCCCCCCACTTGCACTTGAAACTGTAGCCACCCAAAGCTTCCTTTTGCTCCTGCAGATGAATCTCCCTTCCTGTTATATCTTTTTCTGTAATGTTAATTCTGCTTAGGACTCTGCCTGTTTTGATTTTGTTAACCATGTTTTTCCGATCCTTCCTGTTTCTCTTTTATTTCTTTCAGTCTGATTGTTCCATAGCCTCTGTCCTGCCCTGATTATAGCAGTGAGCAGTGTATTGCAACTTCCTATTTATTATTTATAGCCCTACTAAATTCAAAGCTATTTAAGTTGATCTTTACAGTTGCATAAATGATGGAGCCCATCACTCACATAGTGAATAAAGGAAAAGGAGAGGATAGGGAGAGATAATTACTTTAACACATTTCTATTTGCTTTCTTTAATCTCTCCATTGTGCGTTTGGTGCATTTTTAAAATGATTTTGCTTTTCTATTGACTTCTCATTATATTTAAAAGTAAAAACTGCAATTTTCATTAAGAAAAATTATCTAGCCCTGGCTGGTGTAGCTCAGTGGATTGGGCGTGGGCTTCAAACCAAAGGGTCACCGGTTCGATTCCCAGTCAGGGCACATGCCTGAGTTGCGGGCCAGGTCCCCAGTGGGGGCCACGTGAGAGGCAACCACACATTGATGTTTCTCTCCCTCTCTTTCTCCCTCCCTTCCCTTCTGTCTAAAAATAAATAAATAAAATCTTAAAAAAATATATTGAGGACCTTTAAGAAAATACGCTGATTGTTTAAAAAAAAATTTATCCAGTTGACCCTCGGATCCTGAAAAAGAATAAGCAATAATTATTTGGAATGGGATTTATGAATTTCGGGGAGAAAAATAGTTAAGAAATGCTCAGATATTACTTGATGGCCTGAACGAAATTTGATATAGTGTTTTTCCATGGGTCATAAGACAACTTTGAAGTTGAGGTCTTAAAAATACCAGGAAGAAATCTATAAATATCCTTTAAAGAATATAAAGTTGAAAGAGGAAAACTAATAAGTAAACGTGCTTGTTGATCCCATAGGAGATTATTTCTGTTTTTTTTTTATTAGAAAATTGAATGAAGAGTTCTTAATTTGGGTTTTTTAATAATTGTGGTATTAATAACATGTAAATGTAAGCAGTCCATTCCTCTTGTGTTTCAGCGTGGCATAGCTCACATTCCTAAGTCTTAGATGTCCCAATTTTTGAAAATATTTTTGAGCTTAGTGCTGGTTACTTATTAAATTGATTATTTCCTACTGGGTTGTATCAGATCTTAATATGTTTAAATAAGCCATTTATCTTCTCCCTTGTTAGTTTTCTTTTATATTTATGTCTTATCTCACTAACTAGATAATCACTTCCTTGAGATTTCCTTATAATTCTCTCATTTCTCCCACAGCAAATAAGATAGTTCCAGACACATAGCTGATATTCAATAAATATGCTTTGATTAATTGATTACATCTAGATCTTCTGTTCAGTGTTTGCATGTTAATCACCATCTCTGGCCCCATTTAATTATTTATATATAACTATATCAAAAACAATCATGCTACCTCTGGTGATGCTCTCCTCTAGGTCTGTGCCTTCTTAAAATTCATCCAGCCTTCTAAGACATACCACACACACAAATTATTAGGGTTGAAGGTGCAGAGTAACACTGATATTTTCCTTAGGAGTAATATATTGCTCCTTCCATCTGGTACTGCCCTAATTCCTCTTTACCCACAAGGTACTCCTCAGAGATACCATATGTGCAGGGGTTTTACATGTTTATCTTTTCAACAAACTTTCTTGAGTAACTTCTATATTGTCTGCCTTCAGAGACTCATGGAGGAAATAGGAGATTGCACTCATTCATGTTAAATGCCATAGTAAAGTGAAGTGAAGGATTTTAGGGAGCACACGGGAGGAATAGCTACCTTCTAGCTGGGTGAGAGAAATGAGCAAGGATAGTACAGAAACTTACTCTCTGAAAGATGAATGGAGTAATCTAGTCTCCTAGTTGTCTATCAGTGCATGTCAACTTCTCTCTCAAGTGGTGGCATAAAACAACGGCCATTTGTCATTATCCCTTGTGGTTCTAGCGTGGACCAGCCTCAGATAACACTGCAGATCGTGATTTCTGTTATGGACTAAATGGTTATGTCCCTCAAAATTTGTAGATTGCAGCCTTACCCCTCATTGTGGTGGAATTTGGAGACGAGGCCTTTGGGAGATAATTAGGGTTAGATGACATTATGAAGGTGGAGCTCTCATAATGAGATTAGTGTCCTTACGGAAAGAGACACCAGAGAGCTTGCTCTTCCTCGACACCCACACCCTGTGAGGACACAGTGAGAAGGTAGCCAGCCACCCACAAACCAGGAAGAGAGCTCTCCACCCGAACCCAACCACGCTGGTGCCCTACTCTCAGACTGCCAGCCTCTACACCGTGGTTATAGTCAGATAGCACTTGAGGCTGGAGTTATCTCGGAAGCTTCCGCACTCCCACAGTGGAGTGGGCTAAGAAGACTCAAACAGCTGGAAACGGAAAGTGCTGGGCTCCACAGGCACTTCCCATCTCTGTGTTTTCTCCATCTGGTCTCTCCAGCACGGTGGGTTCACAGTAGTCAGTCTTATTTCAGGGTGGCCCAGTGCTCCGAAGGGACGTGGCTCATTAGCCAGTCAAAGCCAGGCAGAAGCTGTATCACCTTTTATGACTCATCCTCAGCAGTCTGGATGCATCACTGTTCGTAAGTCACTAAGACCAAACCACAATCAAGGGGAGGAGGAGTTGGCACTACCTCTTGACTGTGGAAATATCAAAGAATGTGTGAATATGCTTTAAAGCCACCACACCCAGTGAAGAAGTCCCCGTGTGATTGGGTGATGCTTGGATTTATATGTCTGTGTGCTGGACAGGAGAGAAGGCAGAAAAGGAGGCTTGTTTGATTAGCGGCAGCATGGTGGAAGAGGGATTATGAAACTTTTGTGGAATTATGTCCAATGCATTCTCATACAGTTCTTCATGCCACCATGTCCAATAGAATGTTTTTTAGTCCTTTACCTCTCTAATATGCCTATCCCCCTACCCCCCAGGAAGAATTCATTCTTTGTCTCTCATTATGTCCCCTCTCTCCTGGCTGTTTTGTTTGCTTCTTCTCATGCTCCTTTAACAGCTCATTCCCCTCTAACATGCCATATCCTATCACTCACAGATTCTGACAAATCTATCCATCCTCTCCACCCCCAACTACCAACAGCCTTACTCCATACGACCACAATGACCATTTCTTTTATTGCACATATATTTCCTGAGCCAGAATGAAAGGACTAGGTGTGGATGCAAATTTAAATAAGGTGATTAAGAAACAAGGTTATTTTAAAGCAAAAAAGTTGACTAGGTAAGGGAAAAAGCCTTGTGGGCATTAGGGCATGCAGATATACCCCTGGGTCAAGGGAGCAGCAAACACAAAGACTAGGTCGCGGGAGGGTGCCTGGCATATGCTAAGAGGGACAAGCTGGCCAGTGACTCTAGATCTGAGTGATGCAGAGAGAGTACTAGAAGGTAGTCAGAGTTAAAGATGTATTGTGGACAGATCACCTCGGATTTTGAAGGATATTTTATGAACTTTACCATATACTCTGAATGAGGGTTTTAGTCCAAGGAGTAACATGGATCAAATTTTAACAGGGACCTCTGAATCCTGGGTTCAGAATAGACTGGAGGTAGGACGTGGGGTAAATGGCGAGGATGGAAGCTTCCTTTCTATTTATGAAAGACACGAGTGGCTTTGACCACTTGCCTAGAATATTGCGGTAGTGAAGGGATTGTTTTGTTTGTTTCAGTTTCAAGATAGTGAATGCTTTAGCATACTTCTAGGCTCAAGTAGAAGAGACTACTTCTGCACTGACACAGAAATGAAGAGATTTACATGGCAGCACATGAAAATAATCATGTTGGTGGGTAAACAGCAATCTGAGAAACTTCTGACACAGTGGCCTGTTTGCTCTTTGAGCTAGCCAGTAAGGTCATGGCCTGTCTTAGCAAGACATGAGAGGCCTCCCCTCACTCTCTATCCAACACTTTTAAGGGATATACCCAAGTTGGCAACTTATCAGAAGTTATTCTACACTGCTTTAACCTCTGCTATCAATACACGCTAATATGCAAGAAGTATTTTTACTTATGTGAGCTTAATATTACTATTATAATAGACAAGATTATAAATATGTATTTACGACCTTCCCTCCTTCATGTTGCTTAGTCTGCGTAAGTAATTCCACTCCTTCTGGAGTTCCTCAAGCAAAATCTATTTAATAACATATGTTGCAGTCTGTCCAGAAAGTATCCAGACATGGACTAGGAAAAAATAGAAACATGTATTGAAGAAGATACAAGAAACAAGAAACATTGCATATAAGACAAAGACATCTCAGTCCAATTCAGAGTAGGCACCTTGAGATCTCACATAGTTCTCCCAATAGCCATCAGCTGCCCCATTGTATTTTCATGAATCTCATTGATGGTCTGAAGTCTCTTCCCTTTCAAAGGTAATTTTAGTTTTGGGAAAAGTCAGAAGTCACAGGGTGTCAAAGCTGAGCTGTAGGTGGGCTGAGTCACCTGGGTGATTTGATGTTTCACAAAAAAAAACTGCACAAGACATGATTCATGAGTGGGTACATTATTGTGATAAAGCAGCCAATCACCATTACTTCTAGCGGCAGGCTTCTGAATAATCTGAATAGATTCTGTGGAGGAATGGTCAAGCTTAACATGAAATTTGATGCATATTTGTTGCTCTATTTACTCAGTCATTTCTAATGCAATGGCCACACAGTACACATGCTCACTCAATGGTGTCTATGCCCTTACTGACTAGAACAATGAAGTCATAGTTCACACATGCACATTCCAGTCCACTCTCCTTGGCTGCCAGGTTACATTGATGTCATGCGAACTTTCTCATTATATTAACAATGGCTGGACTTTATCTGACAGACTGTACTAGCACCTGTACTTTGGATAGTTTGTCCTTGCCACTTACAACTTAGTGCTTTTCCATGGAAAGCACTGTCTTTCCTTTTTATGAAATACCCAATTTGTATGGGATTCTGTGTTCAGTGGAAGTCACCTTGACCTTCAGTTGTCCCCTACTTGCCTCTGCTCTGGAGGCCGCCCACTTACTTTGAGATGTGCTCCTGAGGTGAGTTAAAGCCCATTTTACATTTTCAAGTAGCCCGTGTCAAGTCAAATCATTCCAAACATAATCTTTCAGTTTGTCGCAACTCTTTCTATCACTTGTGTTTATCTAGTAACATAGGACAGAAACTTGATGTATTTATACAGACCACCAAAGGATGCTAGGAGACCACAGGGGTGACTTTTAGGGGCCGTAGAAACTGGTTAAAATCTCAACCATTCTTCCTGCTTTATCCTGTCCTGCTTTCTTTGAAACATGGAAGTCTTTGGAAAGAGTATTTAATTTATTCTGAACTTACAAAGTATTTATCATTCAGTGTACATGCAAGTTTGGGAAGCAGGATTTGATGGATAGGAAAAAGGAAATCTTGAATGTAGGGCACTGCTGGACATTGGAGCGGTGTGTGAGCAGAGGGAAATCACGGTGGGTCAAGTTCACCTTCACAATGAGGATAAGCTTATCCTGATAATAACATTAGCAACTGAGGAGTTTAAGTTTTAGTGTGAAAATTATTAACACAAAGGCCAGAAAAAAAGTTTTCATGATAGAAAACACCTGCCTGTGAATAGCTGATAAATGCTTTATTATTTCAAATTTAGAGTTTATTACTTGGCATTTTCACAGTGTTCAAAGACTTCCACCCTATCAGCATAGAATGGCTAGAACAGCCTCTGATACATACACTTGGGCTACATCCTTCAATAATAAGAAATGGCCACAACCTTTGCTAGGGAATATTTTACAGCCTATTGTGCTGTCCAGCTACTTCTGACAAGTCACATTCCATTCCCTTCTCACAGATGGAATAGGACGATCATTTTCACGTGCTGCTGCTGCTATAGTTAGAGCTTGGAGTCATGTTTTATGTAACCTCAGACTGTAGTAATTTGTTTGAATCTTAAACTGAGCTTTATTGTTGGGATGTGGTTTGCAAGTGTGACTCTCTGCCCTTCTTGGGAATACAGAGGGATTTGGGGCTATTACTGAGTCTGAATTACTGGAATTTAGACAGTACAAGGAAGAAAGCAAAACCTCTACAGAAAGGATCCTAGAAGGGCAGAAGGAAGTGTGAGGGGCCAAGTATGACATTATCTGGCTTCTGTCCCATAGATTTAAAATTAAGTGACTCTAGCAATGTGACTCCACAGAGGTTTCCTGTTTTTATGTCATGGGAGCCAAGTGAGGGATTCGATTCAGAGGCAGCAAATACCCTGTGATATATACAGTGTTAAAACCAATAGAATATTTTACCTGGAGTAGAGAAACCTGCCAGGGTCCAATGGAATCTGGGAGCCAAACACAGACACCAGCCAGAATCAATGAAAACGGATGATTCCTGGAGCTGGAGGGCTCCGAGGGAGATTACCAGAGTTGGAGGATGGGTTAGTCAAAGGGCAGGGGGTACCTGACCTGAGGTCCTCAGACCCACCATCTCAGTCAGAAAAGGACGGAAAGACTTTGAAACAATAGCAGTAATCAATTCCTGCACAGTGCTTTATAGTTTGCAACACAATTTTCTATACAACCCTCCAATTCAAGTAGTGTTTTATTATTTGTTATCCACAATTTATGGGTAAGAATATAACTGTATTATAAATATGAATGTCATATTCTTAGATAATTTACTCAAAATAATTTCTCTATTTAGTGTCAAAACTGTGACTAGGAGCCAAGCCTCTGTTTATGCTCCTTCTACTACACCAAAATATACAGCTATGCCATTGGTTCAATGTTAAACAAACTAATATATAGTAATTGTTTCAAATGAAGTTTATCTCTGTGTATTAGTTACATTAATAAACTGACTAAACAGGTCAAAGTAAGAGAATCAGCCTTTCAATATTCTCAACTGTTTTTCTCCTTCATCAGTGTCACTGTATTTAAGATTGAATGTCTTCTGCCATCTAGTGGAATTTCAAAAAACCACAAGTAAATACTAAGGAATTCCCTGAAGCTACCCAATCTATGTGTTTCTAAAATTTAATGTCTTTATCTTTAACCTACGTTTTTATTTAATGATTTTATTTGTGTATTTTTAGAGAGAATGGAAAAGAGGGAGAAAAACATCAATGTGTGAGAGAAACATCTTTTGGTTGCTTATCCCACACCCTCGACAGAGGACCTGACCTGCCACCCAGGTATGTGCCCTGACCGGGAATCGAACCAGCAACCTCTCAGTTTGCAGGCCAGTGTTCAATGCACTGAGTGACACCAGCAAGTGCTAACCTACATTTAAATTTTTTTTAATTATTCTTTATTGTATTTTTTCCAATACCATTTAGTCTCCTTATCCACCCTTCCTCCCAGCTATCACCACACTATTGTCCATGTCCATGAGTCCTTTTTCCTTTTGCTCAATCCCTCCACCCCTCCATGCCCTGCCCCACTAGCTGCCATTTGCTCTCCATCTATGAGTCTGTCTGTTTTGCTTGTTAGTTCAGTTTATTCATTAGATTCCTCCTGTGAGTGAAATCATATGGCATTTGTCTTTCTCTGACTGGCTTATTTCACTTAGCATAATGTTCTCCAGGTCCATCCATACAATCACAAAGGATTGGATTTTCTTTTTTTTATGGCTGAGTAGTATCCCATTGTGTAAATGTCCCATAGCTGTTTTATCCACTCATCTACTGATGGGCACTTAGGCTGCTACCATATCTTGGTGATTGTAAATAATGCTGCAATGAACATAGGGTGCTTATGTTCTTTCAAATTAGCATTTTGGGTTCCTTCAGATATATTCCCAGAAGATCGCTGGGTCCAAATGCAGATTCATTTTTAATTTTTTGAGGTATCTCCATACTGTTTTCCACAGTGGCTGTACCAGTCTGTATTTCCATCAACAGCGCAAAAGGGTTCCCCTTTTCTCCAAACCCTTGCCAGAACTTGTTGTTTGTTGATTTATTGATGAAAGCCTTCTGACAGGTGTGAGATGGTATCTCATTGTGGTTTTAATTCACATCTCTCTGATGGCTAGTGATGCTGAGCATCTTCTCACATGTCTGTTGGCCATCTGTACATCCTTCATGGAGAAGTGTCTATGCAGGTCCTTTGTCCATTTTCTAAATGGTTTTGTGTGTGTGTGTGTGTGTGTTGTAAATACTTTATAAATTTTGTATATTAACCTCTATCAGGTATATTGGTGAATATGTTCTTCAATGTGGGTTGTCTTTTTTTTTGTTTTTTTTAAGATTTTATTTATTTATTTTCACAGAGAGGAGAAGGGAGAGGAGAAAGAGCAATGTATGATTGCCTCTCACATGGCCCTCATTGGGGACCTGGCCCGCAACCCAGGCATGTGCCCCGACTGGGAATCGAACCAGGACCCTCTGGTTCCCAGCCCGCGCTCAATCCACTGAGCTACACCAGTCGGGCTGTGGGTTGTCTTTTTATTTTGTTGATGACTTCTTTTGTGTGAAAACATTTTTGGTTTGATATAGTCCCATTTATTTATCTTTTCTTTTGTTTTCCCTGCCTGGGGAGATATATTCAATAAAAAAATTGCTATGAGTAATGTCCGGGATTTTGCCGCCTATGTTTTCTTCTAGGATTTTTGTGGTTTTGGGTCTAACATTTAAGTTTTTGATCCATTTTTAATTTATTCTTGTTTTTGGTATAAGAAGTTGGTCTAGCTTCATTTATCTGAACGAATCTGTCCAATTTTCCCAACACCATTCATTGAACAAACTACCTTTAACCCACTACATGTGCTTGCTTCCTCTGTTAAATATTAATTGGTTGTAAAGGTGTGGGTTTATTTCTGGGTTCTCTAGTCTGTTCCATTGATCTATGTGTCTGTTTTAATGCCAGTATCATGCTGTTTTGATTACTATGGCCTTGTAGTATAGTTTGATATTAGGCAGCGTATTCCTCTAACTTTGTTCTTCTTTCTCAGGATCACTGTTGCTCTGATGGGTGTTTTGTGGTTTCATATAAATTTTTGAAATATTTGTTCTAGTTCTGTGAAATATGTCATTGGAATCTTCATGGGAATTTCACTGAATATATAGATTGCCTTGGGTAGTATGGACATTTTAATGATGGTAATTCTTCCTATCCATGAACACAGTATATATTCCACTTATTTGTATCTTCTTCAATTTCTTTTTTCAGTGTCTTATAATTTTCTGAGTACAGTTCTTCTACATCCTTGATTCGGTTTATTCCAAAGTATTTTATTCTTTTTTGAAGCAATTGTGGATGGGATTTCTTTCTTAACCACCCTTTCTGTTAGTTCGTTGTTGGCATATAAAAATGCAACTGATTTCTGTATATTTTGTATCCTGCTAATCTGCTGAATTCATTGATCAGTTCTAGTAGTTTCTTAGTAGAATCTATGGGGTTCTCTAGGTACAGTGTCATGTCCTCTGCTAATAAAGCCAGTTTTACTCCTTCCTTTCCAGTTTGGATGCCTTTTGTTGCTGTGGCTAGGACTTCCAATACTATGTTGAATAAGAGGTGAAAGCAGGCATCTCTATCTTATTCTCAATCTTAAGGGGAACACTTGTAGTTTTTGTCCATTTAGTGCAGTGGGTTTTAGTGCTGGCAGTGGGTTTGTCATATATGGCTTTTATTATATTTAGGTATGTTGCCTTTGCTGAACATTTTTATCATAAATGCATGCGGGATTTTATCAAAAGCTTTTTCTGCATCTATTGATATGATCATGTGGTTTTTATCCTTCATTTTGTTTATGTAACAAATCACATTTATTGATTTGAGAATGTTGTACCAACCTTGCTTTCCTGGAATAAATCCCACTTGATCAAGGTGTATGATCTTATCGATGCCTTGTTATATTTGGTTTGCTAGTATTTTGTTGAGCATTTTAGCATCTATGTTCATCAGGGATGTTGGCCTGTAATTTTCTTTCTTTGTAGTGTCTTTATCTGGTTTTGGAAGTAGGATAATGTTGATCTTGTGAAATTAGTTTGGGAGACTTCCCTCCTCTTGAATTTTATGAAATAGTTTGAGACAAAGAAGTATTAGTTTTTCTCAGAATGTTTGCTAAAATTCACCTATGAAACTCTCCAGTTCAGGGCTTTTGTTTGTTGGGAGTTTTCTGATTACTGCTTCAATTTCAGTAGGTATAATCTGTCTATTCAGATTCTCTGATTCTTCCTGATTTAGTTTCAGAAGACTGTATGTTTCTAGGAATTTATCCATTTCATCCAGGTTGTCCAGTTTATTGACTTATAATTGTTCACAATATATTCTTATAAAACTGTATTTCTTTGTCAGTTGTTATTTCTCTTCCTTCATTTCTGATTTTATTTATTTGGGTCCTTTCTCTTCTTTTCTTGATCCATCTGGTTAAAGATTTGTTAATCTTGTTTATCTTTTCAAAGAACCAGCTCTGGGAACCATTGATATTTTGTATCATATTTTTAGACTCTATTTCATTTATTTCTGCACTGATCTTTATTATTTCCTTCCTTCTACCAACTTCAGGTTCTGTTTGTTGTTCTTTTTCAAGTTCCTTTAAGTGTGAAGTTAGATTGTTTATTTGAGCTTTTTATTGTTTTTTGAGATAGGCCTGTAATGCTATGTATTTACCTCTTAGGACTGCTTTTCAGTGTCCCACAAATTTTGGGTTATTGTGTCCTCATTTTCATTTGTTTCAAGGTACCTTCTTATTTCTTCCTTGATCTCATTGTTGACCCATTCATTGTTCAATAATATGCTATTTAGCTTCCATGTCTTTGCATATTTTCCAGTGTTCTTATTGTGATTGACCTCTAGTTTCATTGCGTTGTGCTCAGAGAAGATGCTTGATATGATTTCAATCTTCTTACATTTATTGAGAATTGTTTTGTGTCCTAACATGTGATCTATCCTAGAAAACATTCCATGTGCACTTGAAAAGTATGTATATTCTGCCACCTTGCTGTAAAATTCTCTGAAGATATCAATTAAATCCATTTTATCTAGAGTGTCATTTAAGGCTGCAGTCTGCATGTAGATTTTCTGCCTTGAAGATCAATTGAAGTCAATATGTGTTAAAAATCCAACTATGACTGTATTTCTGTCAATCTCTCCCTTTATGTCCATCAACATTTGCTTTACTTATGTTTCTATGTTGGATGTGTAAATGTTTCCTATGGTTACAGCCTGTTGTTGGATTGTTCTGTTTATCATTATGTAGTATCCTTTTTTGTCTCCTTACTACATAGCCTTGGTTTCAAAGTCTATTTTGTCATATGTAAGTACTGCTACTCTAGCTTCTTTACTTTTTCATTCACATGAAATACCTTTTCCATCCCTTTACTTTTAGTCTGTGTGTCTTTTGATCTGAGATGGATCTCTCGGAGGCAGCATATATATGGGTCTTGTTTTCTTATCCATTCAGCTACGCTCTGTCTTTTGGTTGGAGCATTTAAGCCATTTACATTTAAGGAGATTATTGATAGATATGCATTCAGTGCCATTGTATTGTTAGACTGGTATCCTTTGGGGTTTTTTTGTTTGTTTGTTTGTTTTTTCCTTTCTCTTCTTCTTCTTAAAGCAAGCCCTTTAACATTTGTTCCAGTACTGGTTGGTGTTAACAGACTCCTTTAGCTTTTTTTGTCTGTAGAGCTCCTTATTTCTCCTTCAATTTTAAATGATAGCCTTGCTGGGTAAGGTCGCCTTGGTTGCAGGTCTTTGCTTTTCATTACCTTGAATATTTCATGCCACTCTCGTCTGGCCTGAAATGTTTCTGTTGTGTAGTCAGATGCCAGTCTAATTTTTGCTCCCTTGTAGGTAATCATCTGCTTTTCTCTTATGTCTTTTAGGGTTATCTCCTTGTCTTTAAGCCTTGTCATCTTACTGTTGATGTTCTGGGTGTGGGCCTCTTTGGATCCAACTTGTTTGGGACTCTCTGAGCTTCTTAGACATGTGCAACTTTTTCCTTCACCAGATTAAGGAAGTTTTCAGTCATTATGTCTTCAGATAGGTTCTCGATCCCTTGCTTGCAGTCTTCTCCTTCTGGTGTCCCCATGATGTGGATGTTGTTATGCTTCATGTTGTCCAAGATGTTTCTTAAGTTCTCCTCATTTTTTAAGATCCTTTTTTCTTTCTGTTTCTCTGAGTTTTATTTATTTTTTCTAAATTGTCTTCCAAAGCTTTGATTCAGTCCTCTGCTTCATCTAACCTACTATTTATTCTTTTCAGAGTATTATTTATCTCAAATATTGCACTCCTTTTTTCTTTCCATTCTATGTGAAAAGAGTGGCCATCCTTGTCTTTTTCCTGATCTTAGAGGAAAATCTTTCAGCATTTCATCATTGATATAATGTTAGCTGTGGGCTTGTCATATATGGCTTTTATTATATGATAGCCTTTGTTTTAAATCTAGTTTGATTGATATCAGTATATCTACTCCAGCTTTCTTTTGGGTTTCATTTGCTTAGAATATCTTTTTCAGTTCCTTCACTCTCAGTCTGTGCGTGCTCTTATATCAGAAATGAGTCTCTTGTCAATAGCATATGAATGTCTTATATAAAATATATATGTGTATATATACACTCAGTCACTCTATATATTTTGATTTTAGTCCATATATTTAATTTTTTTCATTTAAATTTAATTATTGATAAATATATACTTATTGACATTTTGTAAATTGTTTTCTGGATGTTTTATGGTTCCCCTCTGTTCTTTTCTTCTCTTGCTCTCTTCTTTTGTGGTTTGATGACTTTCTTGAACAGTATGTTTATGACCTGTTTCTCTTTATACTTCGTGTATCTATTACAGGCTTTTTCTTTGTGGTTACCATAAAGCTTACATATAACAACTTACATTTATAACAGTTTAATTAAGTTGATAACTACCTAAGTGTGAATGCATTCTAAAACTCTCTATTTTTACTCTCTCCCTCACTTTTCACATTATGTCACAGTTTACATTTTTTATCTTTTATATTCCTTAACTTGTTATTGTGGTTAATTATTTTTATTACTTTTCTCTTTTAACCTCCATACCACCTTTATAAGTCATTATTTCACTTCATTCACTACATATTTACATTTATCCATGAAATTTATACTTTCATTTGTGCTCTTGTTACTAATTAGCACCCTTTCTTTTCAGTTTAAAGAATTTCCTTTAACATTTCTTATAATGCCAGTTTAGTGGTAATTAACTTCTTTAGCTTTTGCTTATCTGGAAAACTTTATCTCTCTTTCAATTCTGAATAATAACTTTGCAGGAAGACTATTCTTGGTTAGAAGTTTTTCCTTCAGTTTGAATATTTTGTGCCACCCACTTCTGTCTTCCCAAGTTTCTGCTGAAAATTCTGCTAATATAACAGATTTTCTTCTCTTTTTCTGCTTTTCTTGTCTTTCATTTTGGCATTTTAATTATAATGTGCCTTAGTGTGGGGTTATTATGGTTTTATCCTATTTAGACTTATCTTTGCTTACTGTGTCTGGATGTCTGTTATCATCCTCAGGTTAGGAAAGTATTCGGTAAGGTTTTTGGTTAAGTAAGTTTTCTGTCCCTTTCTCACTCTCTTCTCCTTCTGTGACTCTTATAATGTGAATGTTAGTCTGCCTGGTGTTACTCCATAAGTCCCTTTAGCTTTCTTCACAATATTTAATTCTTTTTCCTTTTTGCTGTTCTGATTTGGTCAATTCTGCTACCCTGTGTTAGAGTTCATAGATTCTTTCTTCTGCTTTATATATACTGATGTTGAACCCCTCTGGTATATTTTTCAATTCAATTACTATATTCTTGAGCTCTGTGGCTTTTATTTGGTACTTTACTATGGAAGACCACTCTGCGTGGCATGGGCCCAGCTCCCACTCAGAGTGACCAGTGGAGAGCGACACAGGACCCACACCCATGGACAGGTTCTCCTGTGGGGAACCAGACCTGCATATACTTGTTTTTGGCTAAAATCCCTCACCCTGAATTAAGGCAGTGAGGGCTTAGTGCAACTTCCTAAAAATCCATGCTAAAACCTTCCAAGGACATCCAACCACTTTCCCCTTTACATTTGCAAATATCCTCCTTTCTTGATATAATTAGCAACATCGTCTCCTTTGTTATCTGTAAAAGGTAATCACCTACAGTGATCCTATACATAGTCAAGGAGGACCTGAGCATAGTAAATGAAAACCACCCTCAATGTAATGTGCCCAGAAAAACAATAAAATCCTATTCAGGCGGGGATTGTAGGCTGGCTCTCTCTCACTTAGACAGTGGCCATGCCTTCCCTTTTCCTCCACACAACTTTGTAGTCTGTGTGAATTTGTCTTGTGTCTCAACCATAACACTGCAGACACTGCAGACCAGTGTCCGCATCACTTTACTATATCTTTTTTAAAGTTCTATGTTCATTTATTCTTTCCATCAGTTTGATGAACAACTTTATGACTGATTACTTTGAACTCTTTATCAGCTACATTACTTATCTCCACTTAGTTAAGGTTTTTATTTCCCCCCCTGAGATTTTATCTTGTTCTTTTCTTTCTTTCTTTTTTTTTTTTTTTGACACAACCTTTTATTTCTTCATTTCTCTTGAGTCCCAGTATTGGTTTCTATGCATTAGATGAAATAGCCACCAATTCTCCCAGTCTTGAAGGAGGGCTTTGTGTAACAGAGGAAACATACTGTTCAACAGTACGCTAGCTCATGTTTGCCTTGCAAACCTTCATTATTGTACAATCAGCCTATTTTATTTTTAATGTCACCTCAGTAATTGAGGGTGTGCCAAGGCATGTCACTGTCACAAAGGAGAGAATCTCTTTGAGTACCTAGATTTAGGCTAACTGGGAGCCATACCCTGAGCTGCAAATTTTAAAGTGTGCAAATGTATACAGTCCTGTGGGATCACAATTGTCAGCCCCATTAGCCAAACAGCCAGGTGCTCTAGAGGTATTCCCTGGGTGGCAAAAGTCAGGACTCCGGGCAAATGTATAAGCTCCTTTCTTGGAGATGCCAGAAAGCTGTACTGAGTCAGAGGGAATGCAAAGGTGGTGTTCACAGGCCTGCATTTCCTGAGAGTATATTTACATTCCTTTAGATAAGTACCAAACTTCAGCCGGCCCCTTAGGCCAAAGCTCTAGGACAAGCAAGTAGGCCTCTTTCACAAAAAGCCTGGGGGTATGTTTCAATCTGCTGTCTGTGCAATGCCCTGGAGGGTGGTAGTCTGCCAAGAACTGTTACTCTGATTGGTCCAGTACCACGGGACACAAGCTCCCTTGGTTTCCAGAGCCCGGCAATCAAGGGAGGTCCAGTGGGCAATAGCCTCAAAAACTAGGGCACCAGAAAAAAAACTAGGGGACCAGATATATGCGAAAGCTCCCTGAGAAGCTGCCAATGCTCTGTAGCACAGCAGAGGAGAACACTAAATTGGTGCCCACAGGCTGAAGCAGATGGAGACTATCGAGATAGTGCCCATCCAGGAGTGAAAAAAAAAGATGGCGCCTGTCATCTTCTGTCCCTGGAGAGTACCCCAGCAGGCCCCTAATGTGTGTCCAATGAGATGCCTGCCCCTCAGGCTGACACTTTAAGATTGACAAATGAGCCTGTTTTACATAAATTCTGGATGCCTCTTGACTGGCTACTTCTGAACTGATCTTTGGGTCAGGTGAGTCCTAGTATGCAAGCCCTAATAAGCTGTTTGTCAGTGTGCTATAGCCTAGTAGGTCTTATGGATGAGAGACACTGGCTTTTATAGTTCTATGTTTTCGGAGTTCCTCTCTCAGGTATAGGTCTAAAAAGCTGGAGTGCCTGATGTGGGGTTCAAATTCTTCATCCCTCAGGAGACGTTCCTGGTATTGAGGCCCCTCTTGAACGTGTGCTGCCATGCCAGGTAGGATTCATGGCAACTTTGGGTCTTAGCCTCTCTTATCCTCTTCAGTGTGCTTTTTTGTTTGTTCGTTTGCCCGAAGTGTAGGAGTTGGTCAGCTAGTTCTTTATTTATTTTTTCAGAGGAAACAGTTCCATATGTAGCTATAGATCTGGTGTGTCTGGGGCAGAAGGTGACTTCAACCTGTCACCATCTTAAACTGGAACCAGGGATGAATGTTCCTAAACAACAAAGCAAACATAATAATACAGCAGAACAACACATTTCTGCCAGAAGTTATTTGCAGGAGAAGTTTTAGAATCCATGTGATCCAACTGTCCATTTAGTGGATTGCTCCACTGTTATCCCTCTTTCTACCTGCAGTTCTACTAAGCATGCTATATAGTGCATTCTGGTAATAGGGACAGGGTGAAAAGAGAATGAGGAGTGGGGAAAGGGAAATTACTAGATTAGTATGCAATACAGACAAAATTTTCACAAATTATAGGAACCATTATTTTTATTTATTTATTTATTTTTAGAGAGAGGGAGAAAGAGAAGGAGAGAAACATTGATCAGTTGCCTCTCTCACATGTCCCATCTGGGGACTGAACCCAAAATCCAGGCCTGTGCCCTGACCGGAATCAAACTGGCGACCTTTCCCTCAACATCCAACCAACTCAGCATCATCTGTCAGGGCAGGACCATTATTTTTAAATGATCAGTCATGAATCACTTGGGAATCCTGTAACACTGCAGATTCTGATTCAGTAGGTATGGCAAAGAACCTGAGATTCTCCATTTTTAACAAGTCTGCAGAAGATCCTGAGACTGTTGGCTCAGGTTTTACACAAAGGAAAAATATTGTAAAACATTTGTGTTTGTCCTAGCTTTGTCACATTTCCCTTCAAGAGTGTGTACAGTGGAGCATTTCTAAAATGTGTGAACATAAGCTTACTAGCATTTGAGAAAAGTTGGCAAAAGAATATAGGAATAATATGAAAATAACCCATAAATAGACAATAATAAAATTATAGTAGCAATATTAAATAACATTGAAGTTAAATATATTTAAAAATTAAAATAAAGACAAAGTTTATTTTTTTTAATTAGAAAAGTATTTACAGGTATGCCTCAGAGATATTTTGGGCTTAGTTCCAAACCATTGCTATAAAATGAGTGTTGAAATAAAAGTGACTTGTAATCTGTTTGCTGGTGGAAGTTCTTGCCTTCAATTTATTAAAAATGCAACATCTCAGGAATTCCTGGCCAATATGCATGTGTAGGTAGAAATGCTTCCCTTCCTTGCACAACCAAAAGAAGGATAACAACCAATATACAATCAAAAAACAACCAGAACAGCCAGAAAATTAAACTAGGAGTTAACCAAGGAGTAAAAGAAACCAAAGAGTTAAAGAAACGTTCATAAATACTGACAGTGCCACAGGGCAGTGAAGAGCATTGCCCCACCCTGGCAGATATCGAAAGGCTCTTCCCTTTACAATGTAACAGATATGCTGAGATGCTGAGACAAAGAAATATGGCCCAAATGAAAGGACAGATCAAAACTTCAGAAAAAGAACTAAGCAACAAGAAGATAGACAACCTATCAGATGATGCAGAGTTCAAAATACTGGTAATCAGGATGGTCACAGAAATGATTGAGTTTGGTCACGAAGTGAAGGAAGAAATGAAAGTTATATACAAAATGAAATAAAGGGAAATTTATAGGGAACCAATAGTGAAGGGAAGGAAACTGGGACTCAAATCCTTTTTGATTAGGAACAAAAGGAAGAAATAAACATCCGACCAGAACAGAATGAAGAAACAATAATTCAGAAAAACAAGGAGAAGATTAGGAACCTCTGGGACAGCTTTAAATGTTCCATCATCTGAATCATAGGTGTGCCAGAAGGAGAGGAGGAAGACCAACAAATTGAAAACTTATTTGAAAAAATAATGGCGAACTTCCCCATTCTGGTGAAGGAAGTAGACTTGCAGGAAGTCCAGGATCAGAGAGCCCCAAAGAAATCGGACCCAAAGAGGAACACACTAAAACACATCATAATTTCATTAGCCAAGATTAAAGAGAAGGAGAGAATCTTAAAAGCAGCAAGAGAAAAGGAGATGGTTACCTACAAAGGAGTTCCCATAAGACTGAGCTGATTTCTCAAAAGAAACCTTACAGGCAAGAAGGGGCTTAAAAGAAGTATTTGAAGTCATGAAAGGAAAGGACCTACATCCAAGATTACTCTCTCCAGTAAAGCCATCATTTAGAATGGAAGGGCAGAAAAGTACTTCCCAGATAAGGTCAAGATAAAGGAGTTGATCATCACCAAGCCCTTACTGTATGAAATGTTAAAGGGACTTACCTAAGAAAAAGAAGATCAAAACTGTGAACAGTAAAATGACAGAAAACTCATAACTATCAACAACTGAACTTAATAAACAAAAAGAAAAAACAAACTAAGCAAAGAACTAGAACAGGAACAGAATCACAGAAGTAGAGATCATATGGAGGGTTATCAGCAGGGAAGGTGTTGAGCAGAGAACGGAGCAAAAGATACAGGGAATAAGAAGCACACATGGCAGGTATAAATAGAGAAGGGGGAGTTAAGAATAGTATAGGAATTGGAGAAACCAAAGAACTTACATGTACAACCCATGGATATGAACTAATGGGGAGAATGCAGGAGGGTGGGGGTGCAGGGCAGAGGGGAATAAAAGGGAGAAAAATATTGGGACAACTGTAACAGCATAATCACTGAAATATACTTTAAAAAAATAAAGTATTATTGGGACACACACAAAAAATTTAAAAGTGAAACATGTGAAGCACGATAAAACAAGGTATGCCTTATTTTCACAAATACTTAAATGTGCAGATACCTTTGAGCCACAAAAGAAAAAAAGCATGTATGTATTAGATACAAATATAAAACACTCATTTTTTAGTTCATCAGCTCAGATCACTTCAAATAACACAGAAAAACCAATCATAGGTAATTCTGTTGATCTATGCGGAAAAAATAATGAACAGTGATTATTTAAATAGAGTTCAAACTCCATTTAGAATGGTAGATAAGCCAGAAGAAGGAGGCAAAGGGAGAGCAGCCACGGTGTCACAAACATTAAACTTCAACCAGAAACACTGAATTATCAGTTAGAATGCACCTAAAACAACTTCACCTAGAAAGAGATCATACAGCTCTGACACTGAAAACATGTTAAGAGACTGACAGAATATTTCACACACAAATCCAAACACAAATATCCCGGATGTCCGGAGTGAATATTCAGGGTAAACTGTTTTCTTCCTGAAATGATACTCACTTCTTTTTTCCCCTAAAATCTGAAAGCTTTGTTCTCTTTCTTCATGCACTTGTCAGCAATAGTAAACACGGCATATTTGCAGGTGCTGTAGGTTCTCTAACTTATGTTAAGCCCTTTGCCCATGCTATAGATTTTCAAACTTGTTATAAGCAACAATTGTAGCTTTGTGGTGGTTAAACATAGCTTGACATGAAAATATGCCTCTTTACTAATGGTGCAGTTTTTCTGCGGAATAAACCATACAAACTCATTCATACAGAGTTGAAAGTATTCAAACATTTACTTTCTCTGAACACCATACAATCTCTCTAGGGCAAACCAACAGGCCACACAGTTCATACATTCCCAAAGGTGCTCCCCTCCCACCTCAGTGTGCTTGTATGTCATTCTTTACGGAACTGTTTTTCCTACTGGGTATATTTAATATCGTCCACTTACCTTAGTGTATGGATTGTTGTTCCTCATATTTTATATAATTTAGAAAAAAAATGCTGAGGCATGATATAGATTAGAATATATAGTTATTTAGTTAATGATTTTAAAGATACATAAGTCAAAATCTGTACTGTCATTCCTAAATACTGAGGAGCATTTCTGTATGAAGATTTTAAAATCTGAGTCATTTTCTGTATTCAAAATTCTGTAGTCAAAATCTGTATTTTTCTTAGATCAACATGTCCACAAATACCCTAATGTAAAGAGAGTAAACTTATCGTTTCAATTATCAGAAGAGGATTTCTAGAATCTTTTCTTATACATCACTATCTTAGGGGGATACATTTTTCCACTTCCAATTAAATGGAAAGATATAAGTCAGCATGCTTTGACTACCTTAGGGTTTTCAGAACATTCATCTGAATCAGAGGTGTCTTGGTTGGGGTTTTATTAATTACCCTGTAAGCTAACAAGAGGAGACCAAGTAATTCTTAATTTTAGTATGCAAATAAATCAGTGTCTATAAACCTCTGTGTGTAAAACACAAGACAGAAAGTGACCCATCTTTTCTTTTCTTGAGGATCTTTTTAGGCAGACTGGTACTCTGCAATAAGTAAATTCCCACTAAAGAAAGCAGGATTACTTAACAATGTGTCTGATAAAAAAGGAAGATTTTTCACAGTCTAGAACTAAAGTCACACTGCTATAAAGTATGAAACCAAATATCTTTTTGCTTTTCCTCCAGTTGACTAAAATAGCCTAGGACAAAGTGTCCATATTGAATTAGAAAGAAACTTGCAGAAGGAAATGTGGATTCATAAAGAAGTATGGATTCAAAGAAAATACTTCTGACTGAAAATCTGGGTAAATGTTTTGTGGCACAACAGGAGCTAGGCAAAGTGCAGGAGTTTAAGGAAGAACGCCTTTTAATGGTTGAAATCAGTGTTTTTGAGGTGACTATGAAGACAAAAAAATTACAATAAATAACTATTAATGCAGTCTCTTCTTTGTCGTGTTTCATGCAATAATTCCTTTATTCTCATTTACATCTTTTAATACCACATAGCACTCTGAAGTTGTGAAGCGTAAGTTGTAGAAAGATCAAAGTCCATTCAGATTTCCAGAAGAGTTGCAGAGTGTGGACAATGACAAAGTCTTTATTATGGAGAGCCAAAATTGCTAAAAATGACTTCCATTTTCATAGTCAGTGACAAAACAGAAGCCCATGTTTTATAAAGTAAGAACATAATTATAATGCCTGCTGTTTGCTATACAAAGAATTCCACAGAGAAAGAAACTTAAGTAATGTATAATAAAAGACTCAGAAGCTAATAATTTATTTTCCATTCTTAATGTCTTTCAAAAATAATGGACGCTCATGAGATGCAATGTACTGGTGGTCCTGGGGCAGCTGCACCGGAACAGGGATGCCGCATGAGCGGGACAGTGTCTTCCCTTGATGAAGAAGGTAAGAGTTCAGATCCAGAATTTGTTTAGAATGTCCACTCCTCTGCTGAATTTGTCACCAGGGAACCAATTAGTGAATTGGTACCAAATAAAAATAATTAGTTTACGCTTGATCCTGGTCTGTAGACACTGAAGTCAATTCAATTATACTGTACACGATACATTTCAAAAGGTGCTGGTTTCTTGCTCAGATTGTGGATTTTAATGACATCTTAATAATCCTTCAGAAATGTATTGCCACTTATTGCAAAAATGAGTACTGCCGCCATTTCTTCAACTATAAGATTAGGTATGTTTTGTAAAAATAAAGCATATTAAATCTTCATTTTGTAGGTCAGTGTTAACAAAGGTCCTGATGTTGCTGGTACATAAATGCAAAGGCTCATTTGCTGTCTAGAAAGTAGAAGAAATGTTATTGTTTATCAGAAAGCAGTGGGAAAAGAAAACAGGTAATACTCAGATTTTATATATCCAGGATACCACACTTTCTGTTATTAAGCCCAATTTGTCAAGCTGCAGAGAAAAGTCTTCTGCAGAGTAGACTTCATAAGCAAGACAATACATGTTCCCATTCAAGGACGGGCTTCTCAACTCTCCAGGCCTGCACACAGCCAGACGAGGAGGGCTAACTAGTTAGTCTGCTCCAGACCAGCATCTTCACCCTTGATTCTACCTCCAGACCACCTTCCCTTGAGAGGTGTATTTACTACTGTTTTTGAAATAACAATTTGCTTATTCTCTTTGTGATCCATTGAATAAAACTACTTTTTAGCTCCACTGTCTGATCTTTTATTTTATTTTGTACATCAATCTCCTGTTTTTCTAATTGTCTGCAAATCTTCCCAAGAGCAAAATTTTATATTATTCAGAATTGAGGCTCGTTAAAGAAAATACACATCTCCTGTGATTCTTCTCAATCTAGTAAATCAAGTCATCTTCAAAGAAAAATTTTCTCTCTACTTGTTAATGGAAAAAAAAAAAAAAACGCATGTGGGAACCCAAGGAATCTGACATTCAGGGCTCATTAAGCAGTGATAAAATTTATCATGAAATTTTAATAGAGAATAGTTACTGAAAAATTTTGTAACTACTATACTCTCCTTTGAAAACATGTTTTCCCACTAGAACACATTTTTTAAATCATTTAATTTTCAGTGGATTATTTTATCTCTCTATTACATAAATGGTTATATGAATATCTTTGTTTAATCATAACATTGATTACCGAGCTAATGGTTTTAGAGGTGATGCAATATTTCCTTTATTTATTATAATGTGAATATATTAGGTTACAACTTGAATAAATACTATATATGCGTAATTGTTCAGTCTTCTTTTCAGTGAATAAGTAGGGGCAGAAATGATCAGAACCAAAAGATTGTGTTACCTTCCTAGACACAAGCACTCAATCTCACAAAAATTAATAAATAAATAAATAAATAAATAAATAAATGCTGGTCTGAAAATTCTACTCTACAAAAATCATCAATTTGACTGATTCACAATTTGAAAATGCACAGTTCTATACTGTTAAATTTATAGTTTTTTAGAGTTTCTACAGAAGATAGAATGGCTGCTGATGAATCCCTGGCTATTGGAAACTCATGAAATTGTATAAGGTATCAGATGTGATAGTACATGTAACACATTTGGAATAATCTTCACACAAAGTAAAAGCGCCATGGTGAGCAGCAGCTCCAGAACCTCTATGTAAGACAGCTTAGGATCACCAATCCGATTGAAAGTAAGAAGGCTTGTTTTGAGTTGTGGTATTTAAGCAAGTGTATTGCTTTTATCTAACTTTCTTTTATGTGCTTGGGAAGGGAGGGCTGGTGAAAACTATGGGTGAAGTGAAAAATTCTCCCCCACAGGACACATAAATGGCACCTATAATTTTTTTTTTAAAGTTTCCACTTAAGGAAGATAGGATCAGGCGTTCATTCCTGTTTATGTACAAGGTGACGTGGACGCTAATACCTGAAACACAGAGGCCTGCACCACGTCTACAGTTTTGCTAAAACTCAACTCAAATGTGGTCCACATTGACATGATTTTTCCTCTATACTCTGAGTAATTTAGTTTTACTGTGCTGACCACTATTTTCTTCTATTCTCTTGTACTATAATATTCGAATTTTAGCTCATGAGTTTTAACTGTTCAGCTGGCTTCATATTAAACATCTAGGGTACACACCTTGATTTTGGACAGTGCATGACCAGCCTGTTTATATGTAGCAATCCTGTATTTATATCATGGTTATCTTCATTTTAAATTTCATTTTACTTCAGTGTTTATTTACAACAGCATATTTTATCTCTATCATTTATTACTGAGTTTTTAGTTTCTTATTAATTTCTAGCTTAATTGTCTTTTTACTTTTTCCCTGGTAAATTTTAATCTCCCCAATACCTACCATTTTCAATTTTACAAAGGCTTTTCTAGTCAACATGTTAAATTAGTTTTGATTTTTAACTAGAAGTTATCAATAAATGAAGTCAGTATTTTGAACGAAACTATGTATGTTGTAACTTTTCAAAGGTGACAGTTTTATCTTTTATCCCTTTCCTCTCAGAATAAAGATGTAATATAGTGATATGCTTGATATTCATAGGTATTATGTACTCATTTAGTCTTCATTTATGTATTTGTTTATAATAAGTACCTCAAAACTTCAAGGACATATTTAAAAATGATAATTAGCTCGACATGTCCAGAAAGAGTTGCAACCTAATGTATAACCCCTCTTTGATAAAATGAAAACAAGTAATATATAAACTAATGTTACTAAAGCAATATACATATATACATATATTTAGTATATACTTACTTATTTTGCTTTCGTTGATTTGCATGCACAGTATGAAATCATGAAAGCAACAAACATCACCACACCAACACTGAGTAAGGCAATTTCTACCACACCAAGGAGTTTTATTTTTCCAGTCACTTTGTTTCTGAACATCTCTGCCTTCTCATCACCAATGGTACCAGTCTGTAATCAAGTTAATAATTAGCATTATTTGTGTAGATTAGTGGAGCAAAATACTTAAAGTCCTCTATTATGTATCACTCTTTTCTCCAAACACTCACATAAGTGTTAGTCATCTATTTATTATTTATTTATAGTTATTTATTTATTTATTATTGTTATTTATTTATTTTTTTAGAGAGAGGGGAAGGGAGGGAGACAGAGAGGGAGAGAAACAGCAATGTACGGTTGCCTCTCACATGGTCCTCACCAGGGACCTGGCCTGCAACCCAGGCATGTGCCCTGACTGGGAATCGAACCGGGACCCTCTGGTTCCCAGCCCGCGCTCAATCCACTGAGCCACACCAGCCAGGGCTAATCTTCTTATACTAGTCTCCACTGATCTTTAGAACGGTCTTATCCAAATCTTTCACAGTTTTCCAAAGGATGTTTCCTAGTGACAGAGGAAAATGGCAAAGGCCTACTATTTCATTCCCTCTAAAGACTTATGCACTGCATTTCCTAATTCTATGGCTAATCAATTCCATTGTTTACACTAAAGATAATCTTGCCAGGCAATAGAAGAGAGACCTAGACCTGCGCTAACCTGACTTCTTTAAGCTTGGTTGGCTTTTATTAACTATAATAGTCAGTGAGTCTTGGATTATTTGGAGTTAGATGAATGAAATGACTCTTTCCTAATGCGAGTACCATGACAAGAAAAAAATGTTTAATAGGTGCATTTTGAAAATAATCTAAAATGATTTAAAAAAGTGCTTCATCTTTCTAAAAGTAAACTGAAAACTAACACAAATTTGGTACTTCTGTGTGGGTTGGTTCTCTCAAATAACTATAATTAATAATATATAAACTCATTTATATAGACAATGAAAACATACACCTTCAAATACTATACATATACATCAGGGGGCAAAAGTAGGTTTACAGCTGTTTGTATGGAAAATAATACAATAATTAATAAATAATAATATAAGAATAAACTCTGTTTCATGTATTCACAACTGTGAACATTTTTGCCTCATCCTGTATATTCAATTTTGAAATATTAAAAGCATGTTTATATACAATAAGGTTTACTGCCTTTAGTGACTCATAGATTAAAAATACCAACCTCATTAAGCCAAAGAACAGGCACTATATGGTTCTTAGTCAGACGCTTTAAAGCCCTGTAACATGCATAAAAAATAAAAATATGTTATTACATATATAACAGAAATTTTAGTAATTATCAGTGTAAAAGTATTCAGAAATTAGTTGTTCTTGCAAGTTGATTAAATTCCTTGATTTCTGTTCCCTGCAATGAGCCTTTTAAACTTTAATATGGCTGTTTTTCAGACATCTGTCTTTGTAAAAACCTTTATAACACAGATTTATAATTAGATTCACTTTTTCTAAGTACATATTTCCCCTTTAAACAAATTGCACTCACAATTTGTTTAAAGGGAAAAGTGTATTCTAGAAACTATTGTCACAGAAATATTTGGAAAGCTAGCAAAATCAGAGGTGCCACCAAATACTTTAAAACATTCCAAAATATATATAAATATCATTTCAGTGAACCCCATACATACTTCTAAATAATAAATGAAAGTTATAAGCATTTCATAATTATTATTTAATGGCATTCAAGCCAAAGAGAAGTTGATTTTTTTTATTATTTCTACTTTCATAGATTTACTCATATTCTTACAAGAAAATACTAAGAATCACATACTGATAACCTTGGTCAAGAGACTTACTCAATTTTTTTTGATGGCTTGACCAATAAGTTGACCTGTAGCCGTTTTGCAAATTGTAAAGTGAATCCAGTTATCTAAAGAAAGAACAAATTAAAATTATTATTAACTTAATTTTAGAACATCCTTTTATAATAACCAAAATGTATTTCTACTGATATATAGAACTTAAGGTGAAACCGTTCTACTTGAAACTTGTAAAATGTATTAAATAATTAGTGGGACATATTAAATATTTCCTATACAACTATCCATAATCCCATCAGCTGCACATGCATGTAGATGCACACATGCACGCACATGCAAACAGACATGTGTGTACAAGTACATACATACAGAACTCCTTTGCCTAGTCTAATTTCAAAGTTTTCATTAGATTTATGATATTTACCAGAAGTGGTTTTGGGGAATCAACAACAACAATATCAGTACTGAAACATAAGAGCTTATTCAGTTTATTTAGTTCATAAACTATGCATAGTCAAATACATATTCAGTTAGAATCCATGCATCATCAGTTTAATAATACTATCATTATTTAAAATAAAACATTACTACTAAAATTCTGGCCTTTCATTTAATTTTTGAAAATGGAAATATAAAAGCAATTTAAAAATTAAAACTATGTGCTCATAGGATTTTTTATATTTTGACACTAAGTATAATACTTCTTGCCCAAATTCACACATATACCCATAAAATCTCCTTTGATCTACATAATATAGTGTCTCTTCATATAAGCAATACTTATAGTTAACTATAAAATAAGCATAAACTAACAATTTATATCAAACTATTTTAAGCCAATTAGAATTATTCCTATAAGGGTACTTCTGACCTAGTAACTATTAAAAGTGCTTAAAAAGTTCTTTATTCTTAAAAAGTAAAAAATTTTGCTGTATTTTGCCATGTATAATGTGCACCCATGTTTTAGTACTATTCATGTATAATGTGCATCCTCATTTTTCCCTCAAAACTTCAGGCAAAAAAAGTGTGCATTATACACAGCAAAATATGGTAAATTCCCTTGATATGTTATAAAGCAATAGAAAAAATCAATGTAATTTTCACTGAAATAGAAGTACTAATCAAGATTGTGATTCAATAAATGTGATTAACAAGGAGAGAATTTATTTTTTCTTTAACCTTATTTTAAAAAACAGTATTAAAAAAGGCAGATCAATTTGCTTACAGGTTCAACATCTAAGTATGTGCTGTGCTCTTCATCATTTGGGTGGAGACCGACAATAGATTCTGAAATTTCAGGAGTTGCATGTAGGAGATGAGGAAGCGAAATGACCACAGGTCTTCCTGAAAACAAGTTTTAAAAATAATTAGAGATAAATCATTTTCCTCATTTAACATACCACTCATAAAAGATTCCTTGCAAATACAACTTTTTAAATTAAAAAAATGCATAATTGTGTTTGAACACAAATTTCGGGGGTGAGGGTGAAGCAAACATCTGATTGCTATTATACAAAAGTAAAATACAAAATTCTGCATCATCCTACTAACCAGTCAGTTGATGTCTGTTGTTTGTTCCTTAAGTGTTAATTTTTAATACGTAAGGTTTAGCTGACGAACACAGTTTCAACAATATATGTTCATGTTGTAGGCAGTAATATTTCTATGGATTGAAAATTAATTAATTTAAGAGGTTTTTTCTTTCTTTATTCACACTTCGCCAATATGAAGAAGGTGAGTAAATCAAAACAGATCCCAAATTATGCGTAAGTCAATTTTTGTCTTGGAGACATACTAAAATATATATTTATTATTATTTTCAAGAAGAGAAAAATGGCAGATGCATAAATTGGGATGCTCAAAGTATTTTGGGGATTATTTTTCCTTTACTCTAAATCTAAAAAATAGCACAAATATTCTACATAGCAAAGGAAACCATTGAGAAAAATAATATAGAATGGGGATAAAATATTTGCAGACCAGATATCTAATAAGTATATGGAATCTAAAAACCTAAGACCTACAAGGAACCCATACAACTCAAAAAGAAAAAGAGCAAATAAATAAATAAGTAAATAAATACACAAATACATACAAAAATAACTTAATTTAAAAAATGGAAAAGAGATTAAACAGCAATTTCTAAAATAGCACAGGATTATGTTACTATGATTTTATCTGATAATTAATTTTTGCAGCACTGAAACGCAATCAGAACCTCAAACACAACACAAAAGCAAAACAGAAATTGCCTGCCATCACCCTTACTTTCTGTCCATACCGCATTCTCACCTTAAATTTTTGGTGGAAAGGGATCCTGGGTAAAGGTAATATTTTAAAGAATGCTGCAAATTATGCCATGAACTGCAATATTGAGAACATTTACTCACCTTGTTTGCATTTGCTAATGTCTAATAAACCATAATATGTACAATTATTTGTGGTCTCTCTGTCTAGGCAGAAACAATGGTTATCTGGATTTTGAACTGGAGATGCAAAGGCCTTGGGTGGAAGACCAAATCTATACACGTTAATTCCTTTCAGAACATGTTCAAACGTGAACTCAGCGTAGATGGACCTAAACACAGAGAAGACAGAGCTTCATTCCAGGAAACTGAACTACATTTAGTAGATTCACTTCTTCTTATGTTTACATTTATATTCTTGCTTTAACTTAGAAAAATCCAATACACTCATTAGAATTCCTTATTTAATTCTTTTTGAAAAGTTCTTATGAAATTTTAAGGCATACCAGAACCCAATACCTTAGGATGAGCTATTTTTACCTTTATTTTCAAAAACTTCTAAGAATAATTTTTGCTTGTGAAGTACCATGATGTATTGATATTAAAGCCATTTCTCATAATTTATTTTCTTTATAGATTAAATACTTATATGACTGCCTCAAATCATTTTTCTGTGTGCAATGAAATAAAAATAAAATGTCTGAGGCCCTGGCTGGTGTGGTTCAATAGATTGAATGCCAGCCTGCTAATCAAAGGGTCACTGGTTTGATTCCCAGTCAGGGTATATGCCTGGGTTGCAAGCCAGGTCCCCAGTTGGGGGCCTGCGAGAGGCAACCACATATTGATGTTTCTCTTCCTCTCTTTCTCCCTTCCTTCCCCTCTCTCTATAAATAAATTCTTAAAAAAATAAAATGTCTTTCAAAGCAGGCATGTAGAGAAGGCCACTTGCTTGCAGTGGTGTGTGCGTGTCAGTACTTGATATATTGTATCCTATAGGCCCCTCCTTACCAGGTGCCCACCATAACCCAGGTAATGTGCTGGGGCTCAGTAAACATTTCTTCCAATCTCCATATAACTCTATAGGAAAAAATACTGCTTTCTCCAATTTTACAGATAAGAAAAAATTCAGAGATTGTAAACACTTGCTCACACCCACACAGCCTTTGGGAACAGG
Source organism: Micronycteris hirsuta (assembly GCA_004026765.1). Classification (NCBI taxonomy): domain Eukaryota; kingdom Metazoa; phylum Chordata; class Mammalia; order Chiroptera; family Phyllostomidae; genus Micronycteris; species Micronycteris hirsuta. Next base: position 65,158 of record PVJI01000357.1, read on the forward strand.
GCTAGGATTCAAGCATATTGCTTTGGCCTCCAATGTTGTGTGGCATCTACCAGGCCCCGTCGGTTTGAAAAGATGCTGTAGCAGAGGTAGAGCACATTAATTAACATAGTTCTGTGAGTGACATCATCTTCTTTGGACATCTTTAGAAAAACTGGGCCTGGAAGGCTAGACTTGACTGTTATTAAACATAGCACTAGTTTATTAAAAGAAAGAAAGTTCTGGCTTAGAAATGATAAGAGAACGATGAATATTATACAAAATATCCTTCTATATCTTTTAATTTTTACTGTATTTATTCTTTATGCTATTAATAAACACATTATGATTTCCATATTGTATTTATTCTTAACAAATCAAGAAACATTTCATTAAGTGAATCTCATTTTTCTCAAATAATATTTCTAAGTGTGAGCTTTTTGTTCTGTATTTTGTTACCTGGAGTAAAAGGTTCTGACTCAGAAATATATCAGTGTCTTTGTCTCACCTGCAAATGTCAGAAGAAAAGAATTGCAGAACCCGGGTCTTCTCAACAAAAGGAGGAAATGAGGCTGCATCTATTTAAAAATTAATCCAGTGACAAGGCGTTAGATGGAATGTGTGTCCTAGAAAAACCTAGAAATTTCTATTCCAGCATGAACAACTAAATAATAATGGAAACGTTATTTGTAATTTTAAAACTCTCTAGTAGCCACATTTTTAAAAAATAAAAAAAAAAACAAGTATGTTTTATTTAACCCAATATATGCAAATATTGTCATTTAAACATGTAGCTGAGTGGCACCGTTGTTACCATGAAATTGATTTAGAACTCCTGTTTGGTTTGCATTGTATGTTTTATAGTAATTCATTCATCTGCTCTAATGGCTAATGTTTTTTTAAATCATTTTTTAAAGTTCTTTCACTGAACACAACTTTTTGCAAATGGTTTGAAAACATATCCATCATGTTCAAAAGGGCATTTTTTGAATTTATTGAATTTCTGCTATGGTTATGCTCTATGGCACACACTGGATATATGAAGAAATAAAGAGATAACCCCTCTGTTTCCTCCTTAAGTAAATATCACCCAAATGAGCCACCACTGAAAGTTTTCATTTAAAATGATAAGTTCTATCCTTAAATTATGAATTTCAGATTATTTTCCTGCTAAGTCTCCAACCTTGTAATGTCACTGCCTTTCATTTATACTCTTGAGATAAGTAAAATATAATAAGATCACAGTGAACTTGATCCTGGCATTAAGAAAATTGGATATTAAAGATTAGCTCCTCAGGTCCCTGAATGGGCATTGTCCACACTGCCTTCCAAACACTTCCACCAGGAAAGAAAAATAATGCATTGAAAAGCTTTAAAAATCTGTCTGAAATATCACTGAAGATGATATCATAATAGTACCAGCCGTTACCATGGGCCATAACCACCAAAGATAGCTGATATTAGAGGGCACTAAAAAATTTAAATGTATATCAATATTTTTATTTTATGTCTCTTCAAACTTACTGAAGAAGATAGAGGAAGCATTTTTAAATTATGATGAAAACACATTGGAACTTCTGTTTTGTTTGTCTCTTTTTTCCCTAGTGTTGTTACCAAGAATCTGTCTCACAGGTATCACGTTGGAGTGCCCTGCACTCTCCAATTTACTTCCACTCCTGGTTTGTTTTACTTCTGTTTTCTTCTTGGATACTTTAATTTCACGCCAGGTGCTCATTTATTTATACTATTGTCGTTAATGATTTCTCTAGCTTCCCTTTTAAAACTTCTCGACTTCTTAGCTCTGGACAGAAATGTTCAATGATTTTCGTTTTTCTTAAAGCTGAAAAGGACCCTTTAGTATTTAGGAACAGCACAGCTCATTTCACTCTGCATCTAAGACTGAAGTATTATACTCATACAAATACAGGAGCTGGTAGTATCGGCACACTTTACAATTTATCTGCAGAAATGCTTTACTTAGAAATTCCTCTCTTTCATTCACCCCCATGGCTCAAAACTTTACAAAGTAAACCTGTTTTGTTTTGTTTTGTTTTGTTTTTTTTTTCTGCAAGGAAGTGAAAACAACATTAAATAAAACTGCCAAAGTCAACCATACTTTGGTATTCCTTGCATTTCCTTTTTAGTCCCTATTTCTTGCATAACTTCGTATTTAATGTTCATCTTTATCATATTTTTTCCTCGAGGGTATTGCCTCACCAGCTTTGTAAACATCATTCTTCTGCCTCTACTTCTTAGTTGTGAGAAGCTTACCTCTGACTTTAATTACTCACGGTATTCAATTCCCACTGCTCTTGAAAATCTTAATTCTTAAATTAATAGGCATATGTGTACTTTGCTTTTCTTCAAGTACTCTCAGCCGTATGTAACCACACTATAAGTTCATAGTACTGTCTTTTTCCCCGTTCCAATTCCGAATGTCCATCTTTGCAGACCTCTGTCATGGCTCATAGACATCTGACCTTGTTTCTTGTCCCTTTCCCGCTCACACCCAACACCTCATTCAACACAGGCGGCTCTGTCTTGCAATGTCATTGATTCTGCCTCAGCTTGAAACCTCACTTGGAATTATGATTTACCTTTTGTAATTATTTTGGTATTTTTACATTTTTAAATTTTAAATTATTGCCTATACAGTATTTACCAAAGATGTGAATAGTAACCAGTTGTCTAAGTTTTTTTTTTTTTTTAACACCTTACCTCTATTGCCAGAGAGGAAGCTCATTAAGTAAAGTTTTTACAAAGCAAATATTTCCCTAGTAACTCAATAAAGGCTAATCCTTGATGGTTAATCTTTAGAAATTTTATCACGTTAAACAGATATTTATTAAACGTATACAAGAATAGAGAGTCTGAATTATGTTCTGGGGATATAAAGACAGGTAAACACATACTCTAATCTTCAGAATCCTGTGGGTATTGATGGTGAACTTGTGGGTGAGGGATGTGGGTTCATTGTGATTATTACAAAAGAAATGCTCTTACCTGTACCATTAACCATGTCACAATAACTTGGCCAATAACCGAGAGTCCTTATGAATAAAAAGAAAGAAAATAAACAAACATTCTCATTTCAAGAGCACTTTTCTCACGTTACTTCATCTCTCATGATGCAATACTGCTAAGATAAAGCTAGGTGTGACAAATGCTAAGTTTAAGAAATGTTCTAAATCCTTCAGTCCATATTTTCTTTGGAGTTTTCATCTTGTTGAAATAGATTAAGTGCCTGGTACCATTACATAAGTAGCCAGATTATAAAATAAAAACTGCTGAAATAGAAACAATTTGGAATAGACACAGTTCTGAAAGAAATGAAGAAATGTGGATCAGAAATTCAAATCTCTACTTAAGGGATTTTTTTTTCCAATGGTAGAAATAAATTATTTGGCAGTATATTGAGTGTTCAAACTGAATACGAGGAAAATATTGAGTGGTAACTGATGTGAGCTCTGTATGAGGGAGAAGAGGAGAGTGGGTAGGAGGAGAGAAAGAAAAGCAGATGGTTCATCAATAGAGATAGGAAACGTTTAAATAATCCATTGATATATTCGCTCCTTTTAACTATGGCATGAGCTGGCATTAAAGTAGGACAGAATTTATTAATTTATACTGAGCTGTCTAGAAAAGATTGAAAGCTATACACACACACACACACACGTGTGTGTGTGTATATATATAGCAATAACAAACATAATAGTAATTGTTTCTCCATATCCTCAACCACCTTTGGTGACGGAAAAATGTTTTTGCTTATTCCTAACATATCCAGTGAGATGTCAGTGCAAGTTGGTGCTTCTTTTTAAAAACAGAATAAGCTGTCTATCATGTTCAGTGTTGCTGTGACCAGTTAAACTAATCTTATCATCATCTTAAACAGATGGGGAATTCTTACTCCAATTAGGAGCACTTAGTAACCAGAGTGGGGGTGGGAGGGGATAATGGGGGGAGGGGGAAGGGATTTCAGAAACAACTATAAAGGACACATGGAGAAAACCAAGGAAGGGTGGGAACAGGGGAGGGAGGTGGGGATGGCTGGGGGAGAGGGGTGGGGGGAAAACCATACCTGAACAACAATAAAATTTTTAAAAATTATAATAAAATACAAAAAAAGGACCACTTAGCAACTCCCCGCAAAATCTTGCTGTAATATTGAAATGGAGAAAATGTTCATGTTCCTCAGTCTATAAACAGTGATGTGTAGAAGAAAAAGTACTACACTAGTGAGTATGTAACTGTTGTAGTCAATTTTTATGTGGGGACTCAGGTGTGAAGAAATGGTTACTAAATATTAATAAAAATAGTTCATCTCTTCCAAATTTGAATATTTTTTTAGGAAATAAATGAGTAAAAGCATATTTATTAACTTTGAGGAGAAGAAAAGCCTTTCTCCCCTGACATTTATTAGGGTTCTTCTTATTTTACACATATGATAAATAACCTATATTTCAGCTGCACAGGCAGGACCAGGAAAATAAAGAAAATCATGGTTATATGAACATATCCCATTCTATTACTACTTTAAAGGAGACATGCTATTTATTTTCAAGTTTAATGTGTAAATTTTAAGACTACTTGAAATGCTAATTTTATATTTGAATTGATAAGAATTTTAAAAAGCTGACTTACCAAATAAGAAATCATTTCAAGAAATTTTTGAAGAGGAAAGTTGCATGCATGGATTCATTAAGCTTTTATCTTTATAGACACATTAGGCCATGACAATGTAATGAACAATTTTTACTTGATATGCTGAATAAAAAAAGTTTAAAAACCCACTAAAAATATTTTTATACCTATTAGATGATCAGTGGATGTATTGCTTTTCTCCCTTTTTGTTTTGTGGTTATCTAATTGGTCAGGTGCTCCATAAGCCTGGTTATGCAGCAGAAATGGAAATAGTCCCTTTGGATTTCTTGTGTAAGAGAACCTGTGCACTAGTGCGTGACTAGCTTACATAACTAAAGGGTTAATGCCTTGCAGACCAGTTTTCGGGGCTGAGGTCCAGGCAGATCTATTTCATGGGTGGGTGTCTGTGCCGTGCCTTCCCAGTGAAGTGAACACCCCTCCTGCCTTCGAGTACCCTAGCAACACACACACACACACTTAACCTGGATACTTACTTTTTACCTTTGTAAGTGTCAATTATGGCAACTTTGCTGACATCATCTTTTCCATTGAAAACTGTATAAACTCCATCTGCAGTGCCGTTGTACTGAAAAGATTAGAAAAACATACCTTTGAAACAACCCGTACTCTCCAAGTTATAAAATATCTAATTAACTCACTTTTGCATTTTTCAAAGACTGGTTATTCATGACTATTTTATATGATTTAAAGCACATATGCAATGAAGTTTTAAAATTATTGGTCTTTAACATGTTAAAAAGATAGAATATAAAATGTGCCTAGAAATACATGTTAGATGCTGAGACAAAGGAAGAAATCAAACAGAAGTTTATATAATTCAGATTCTAGTGCTCTTTGTCATAATTAAGCCAGCAAGACAATTTTGATCACTACTATTTTATTGAGGTGAGGGGGTATTAAACAAAACCTTTGAGAAAATGATAGATTTCTAGGGGTATTCTGAATGTTATGGTCTTGAATAAGTAGTTACCAAAAATTAGATATATAAAATCATAAAACAGAATTATCCAAGAAAAGAGTTATGAATATTCAAGTTAAAAAATAATAACTGAATCTCTGATCCCTTAAGGTTCTCTACAATGATACTTAATTGGTAGATAATATTGTAATCATAACACTATGTGGAAGTAAAATAACAGCAATGAACGGGAGAATGTGACTAATATCATACAGAGTGCCAAATCATAGTCAAAATTCCATTTCAAGGGTCAGCTTGTCCTGTTTATAATTCAAAACATTAAGCTGTAGCTAAGTCTATCATTAAATTCATGTTTTCCTTAATGTACAAACTGCCATTTCGTGACATTTATAGACCACTAGAAGTTCTTATTAACAAGCTCCATAAAATAGGACATTTTATCAATCTAGTGTGTGTAAATTTAGGCTTTTAAAAATTTACATTTAAACAATTTATGAGAGGCTTAGAAAAGAAGAAATGATAGAATGAATATATTTAACACAATCAAAAATATGGTATTAAACAACTTTTTTTGAGAAGGTAAATTAAAACTGAAAATAATGCTCAAAGACTTATAGCTTATAATCTAATTTTAGACAAATTCCATATTATTCAAAAAATGAAAACCTGATTAAATCTCAGCTTCTTAATTTTAAATTTAATTGTTGAATTTAGTAGATAAGTAAATTTCCTGAACTTGGAAAACTACAGCCATGTGAGATAAAGACTTTTTCAGAATTAGAATATCTATTCCAAGATAATAAATAGGGTTAGCACACTAAATTATAATATTATGAATTTCAAATGCATTATATTTATCCAATTAAGGTACAACAGTATCGCATGCATATCTGGTACTCACAGGAACGAATGCACCGACTATAGGAGAAATAGGGTACGGCACGATTTTCAGGAACGGGTCCTCATAGCCCCACAGTAGTTCTCTCACGGTTCTCCTTTGAAACATGCTCGACTTTGACTTTTTGATAAGTGAATTCAGTATTGATTGAATAAATGAATTTGGATAGAGATAGGGTATAGCCTATTAAAAAAAAAAACTATATAAGACACCATTTGCAGTATTAAATATTTAACAAATAAATAGATTAAACACTAGAATTAAATTTAATAAAATTTTAAAAACTGTATCTCCAAAATTACTGCCAAATCTTGCCAGAACTAAAAGTATAATCTGTCTAATCCCTAGATGAATACATTTGAGTACAATTTCAACCACAAGGATAAGACATTCAAAGTCCTATTTTTTTAATATTACACTTTAAGTGGTTGATTCAGTTGATTATTTCATCTTTTCTAATAATCAAAATTTCATTCATATAACGACCTAGAAACAAAATAAATACTATCTATGGATAGTTCTAATAATGAGATTTTAGAGTAATTCCAAAGAGATAATTCTGTTTCCCTACTCACAGCCACAGCCAAGTTGAGGACAGTGTAAGTGTCATTCTCTGTTCCAATCGACATCGACTCTTCGAAGATCGCCCCATTGGGCTGCACGAAAGAGACTGTGTTCGTCTCAGAGTCATGCGTTACATTTTCCTTGGCTAGATAGCGAACTCTGAAATACAAAAGTAAGTAAAATTCAAAATTATTGTGTCAAGTGAACGTTAGTTCTCAAATGCTATTCATTAGTGCAACACTTTTTTTAGTATGTAGAACAGGTCAAAAATAATGCTAAACAATTAGGTTCAAATAGTAAAGATGCCAAAGCTGAATCCCTAGCAAATTAGAAAAGGGGGTCTTAAATTTGCCTAGCAGGGGAGAAGTAATATGAGTTAATACAGAAGTTTACACAGAGTCCATGGTAAAACACAGAACAGATACAAATCCAGGCTTGGGACGGACATGGTGCAGATAAGGGTCAAGGCATACTTTGTAGCAATTCCATGTAAGCGGTCTGAAGTACAAAGAGAAATTCACTTAGGTGAAATAGAAAGGCAAAATATAAGGTAAGAAGATCATAGTGTATTTTTAGAAATGCAAATGATTGAATTTGGTTGAATTACAAAGTGAGAGTGAAGGATAATTTCTTTGCTCAGACCAATTTCCCTCCCCTATATTAAATACTGGCCCATATATTAAATACTGATTAGTTCTAAGCTCTTGGCTCTAACATTTCTAGTCTTCAAAGTACCAACTACATTTTATAAGTGTGATGAAGAGTGATTACTATGGAGAAAAATAGTTTAACTTACAAGATGATCACTGAGATGAAATAATGTATACATCATTCATTGCACTATCATATATTTGAATGTATGTGATGTAAGGTGAGTAGATAACTAAGGTAAAGGCTGAAAAAAACATGGGAGTGAAGTGGAAAAAACAATACTCTTTGCTCAGGTATAATGTAAGTGTAAATTTCTGTAGGGTATGAATTATGAGTGTATTGTGACCTCAGGACAGCGCCTGATACGTGATGAGTTCTCGTTAAATATTTTTTGAATGAATAAATTAATTAATGGGCCTCATTCTTTCAAAATAGAACTGCCCCTGGTTGGTGTGGCTCAGTGGATTGAGTGCCTGCCAGCCTGCAAACCAAAGGGTCGTGGGTCCAATTCCCAGTCAGGGCACATGCCTGGCTTGTGGGCAATGTCCCCAGTAGGGGGCGTGTGATAGGCAACCACACACTGATGTTTCTTCTCTTCCTCCGTCCTCCTCTCTCTAAAAATAAATAAAAATCTTAAAAAAATAGAACTGCCAATCATCTAGACATATTTTATTTTTAATATAATTTCATCAAAACGTTATTATTTATTCTTATTTAGGTACTGAAGATAAAGAATATAAAAATCTAAAACAGCACCCAGGACAGTTTATTACTAGTCAATTACTATTTTCCTGTTATATAACTGTATTTTAAAATTATATTACATATTATTAACATTTAGAATTGAAATACTATAATCATCAAGAACATATATGTATATATATTAGCTAAAATATTTTGACCTAAATGCTAGAGCTTACTTAAATTGTACTTATAACATTATACCAGTAGATGGCACTCACTGAGAAAAAAAAAAATCCTTTAAACTGCGGCCTGTTATTAGAACGTGCTTTTAAAACGAGAACATAATTAGTCATTTTTTGTTTGTTTAAAAATTAGAATGTATACAGGTTTTGGAACATATTGGTTAAGAAGGACAAAGGAAGAAATTCCCCTTATATTTTGTCTGTAGCTGCTTTCTTTGTATTCCTGCCAAAACAAAGTAACTAAAATAAATAAATAAAAACTAAAAAAAGTTTGATCTGTGAATATCCTGAAGGAATTCTAAATATTCATAGAGATTATAGAAATGGTGTAGTTTGGGATGTATGTAATTAAGATCTCAATCCAGGAAACTGTATGCTTTGACCTATGTCATATCATACTTGTCAACAAAGTTTCATGAAAGTCATTTAAGGAGCCATCATCCAAATAAGTCTGTGGTTCTGCATGAGAAAGAATACCCTTCTACACTTCTAATTTACACTGGATTCTGAGCATAATTTATGAGGAGGTAGGGTTGCCTCAAGCAGATGGAAGATTCTTAAACTATTAAATTTTTTCTGAAACACGGTTTTCCCATTGTTTAAGGTATCCTAACAGATACTAGTGACTCAATTTTGGTGACATGGAGACAAGATGACCCCAACATGATCAGAAATTCCTGTAACATTGTTACATAATTAGAAAACTATTGTTTATAAACATTAGCTGCAAATTCATCTTCCCTTCTTCAAGCATGCCATCACTGCCTCTCCAAATGAATCTAGTATCTCTGAGCCCACCCTCCCCACTTTGTCCTTTAGAGATGGAGGTGAAAGCCTCTGGGAATAACATGTCACTTGTCAGCTGTCAGAGTGGGACCAGCACTAGCTTCAGTATATGATTGTTTTCCCATATTATGAGTAAAATCTGTAAAGTAAAAAAAAAATAAACTCCCCACAAACATATAAAAATATAAACAGAAAACATACATTTTCAAATTCTAATAATTATTCTCTTCCTGACGTGCATTCAATTCATCAGGTTATGATTTTTAAATAATATGCTTATATGTTCATTAGGCCACATGTGAATTCTAGATTTTCAAAGGGACACATCACAGCCACATTTTTGTTTTGAACAAGATACTCATATAGGCTTTTGACAGTAACATAAAACTATAAGCCCATGAAGATATAAAAATAGTTTCTAAGGTAAGCTTTTGTTTTCTAACAACGAAAGCCAAGTTGTCTTCCGCAGAGCTGTAAACAGTCCCAGACGCGAGCACAGACACGGAGACTGGGGGCCTCTCCGGGGACGCGGCGGCACCCAGGCCCTCTCTACGTCTTGTGCTGTGGCGACCGGCTCCACTCGCACCCTCTGGGTGCTCCATTGGGTCTGCAGTGTGAGTTGTCAATCGAGAAACAATGCATAGAGAGAGAGACATTATACAATTATAGAGGACGTGAAACAAATAATGTGCTAAAGTTATGAATTGTAAAAAATGATTAAGATACATATTTTGTGGTAAGAATTGATCATGGTATATAACTAGTTGTAATCCTTGAGGGAAAAATCACATATTTGTATACCAAGTGATTCAGCGGAACTTACTTGTGTTCCCACGTGGACCTATAAACACGCACCTGATCCTTGGTTAAGGTTAGTGATTTAGCACCTCATTCTCTCCCATTATGTACTTTGATAGTGGGGAAAAAAGGTAGTCTATAACTTAATCAGGAGAAAATATATACAAAAATCTAGGAGTCACCAGTTTCTGTGTGAACATGAACAAGTCACATCACATCCCTTGGTGTCAGTTTTGTTTAATTACAAAATGAAAAGCTCTGGCTAATTATTTCCCTGTAATTCTAATAGCCCAAGATACTGTTCAAAAGTGTGCTAAACATGCCCTGGCTGGTGTAGCTCAGTGGATTGAGCACGGGCTGGGAACCAGAAGGTCCCGGTTCAATTCCCTGTCAGGGCACATGCCTGGGTTGCGGGCCAGGTCCCCAGTGAGGGCCATGTGAGAGGCAACCATACATTGCTGTTTCTCTCTCTCTCTGTCTCCCTCCCTTCTCCTCTCTCTAAAATAAATAAATAAAAATCTAAAAAAAAAAGTGTGCTAAACAATTAGGAATGTAGGATAAAGATATAGCACATTCATTCTCACTACTGGAAAAACATATAATAATGAATATATAACACTGAATATGTAATATATATTTTATATTTACATATATAATACATTTATGTATATATTTACTGATATAATATATAAAAATATATAATACTGAATAAATAGAATCCTCCATTTGACATGGAAATTGGATTGAATAGAAATCCTGAGTGGTACTATAGTTCTGTAAAATAAATATAATGCTGTGATTTTCAAATTTGAGTGTGTATTGGAGTCCCCCAGAGGGGTTTGTAAAGCTTATTGCTGGTTTCCAACCCAAGAGCCTGTGATCCATCTGGGATGGTGTAGAGTCTGAGAATTTGCATTTCTACTAAGTTTTCAGGTGATTCTGATGCTACTAGCTGTGGGACCCCACTTGGAGAACCCATACAATCTATACATTCAATTGAAAAATTAACAATTTTTAAATTAAAAAATTTAAAAATACTCTAGTTTTTAAAATTGTGATAGATTTTTTCCTATTAAGCATGCATATTTCACAGTTCATGAGAATATATTCCACAAGTTTAAAACACCTATAACTTCTTAAACGTAGGACAGTTATTTGATGCTAGTCAATTTATACTAAAATCTGTATTTTTTACAAGCATTAAATCCTTACATTAGGGTTTTATATAGGCAGAAACAAAATATTGAATGTATACCATTGGCAAGATAGTATGGGTGCATTTCAAATCAATGGCATTTATTAAGTGGTAGTCTTTGTCACAGAACTATATGACCCGTGGAAGAGTGCTGCTTCCTTGTGGGGACTTACTCACCTGTACGTGTAAGGCCCCATTTCCTTAACCTTAATATTGCTGCCGTTAAGTGTCACTTCATCTGGATTTTGCACATCAAAGATCCAAAACTGTCTGTAAACATCTGTGCCTGTTTTAACCCAGTTTTTATAAGCAGTTGTACCTTCTTCAAGAACAACTTCCTATTAAAAAAGGAAAAAACAAGTTTGGATTATTTCTTTGTAGTAAGGAAGGGCACTTCTGGGTGTTTTAACCTTTAGTTAGCCAATGAAAAGACCATGAGTAGGTACCATGTACATGAGAATCTTTGCAATCTTGCCACACAGTTGCAATAGAAATGTTTCAACAAAGTACATTATAGCAACTTCTTTAGTTAACCTCTTACACAAAGAATCTGTGTGTAATACTACACACGTGTCTGTTGATCTTAAGGCCAACTACTGGCAAGCCTTAGAGAGTGACTCGGTGGCAATATTGCAACAGTTAGTAACGTGATTTATTAAGCAAATTTTATTAAAGCTGTTCCAAAAAGTTCTTATCAGGTAGAACATTAACTTTTCTTCTGTCCTCAGTACGTTGGATTGATGAGGCAAAACAGAAAAACTGAGAGAAAACTCTAGTGGTAATGGAAGCTTTTTCCTTCTTCAAAACTTAGACACTTCAGAAGATAATCACTTGACATTTACTAAATTAAGAAAACAGATGCTTCCGAATAAAAAAAAAAAACACAAATATTACTCCCCCACTTCAAAATCCTGCTCAGTATGGCTTCCCAAGCTCTCAATATACTTGTAGCAACCCAATGGTATGTTTTCAAAAATTACAGCAATCTAATTAATTTTTCAAATACTCACCTGAGGATATATTTATTGATTTCAGAGAGAGAGGAAGAAAGAAAGAGAGAGAGAGAGAGAGAGACGTCGATGTGAGAGAGAGACATCAATTGCTTGCCTCCCATACTTGCCCCAACCAGAGATCAAACTGACAACCTAGGTATGTGTCCTAACAAGGAATCAAACCCTCAACTTTTTGGTGTATGGGATAATGCTCCAATCAACTGGCCCACACTGCCATGGCTAATTCATTATTTTTAGATTACTACTTTTTAAATAAAAGTATTAAATAAGGAAGTTGGCCTAATATTCTTTCATGAAATCCATTAAAAATTGTTGATGCCCTTTTGTAGTGGAAAAACAATACCAATGACAGAATCAGAAACCCTACATTAGAAATCTGTTCCTTTTTTTAGGATCTGTGGCACTGAGTGGAAAGTCATCAAATCCCTCAGGGTTAATTTCATTTTCAGTAAAATAAGGGAGTTTCATTTTCTCTCCCAATTGCCTTCCCCAGCATTCACTCTTTAAGCTGGAAACTATTGTACCTAGTGCCAACAAAGGTGATTTTGTAGCAGGCCGTATTTCCAGTTAAGAACCTTGGACAAAATGCCCAGATGGAAAGCTCCAACTTACCTTAGTGTGCTAGAGAAAGAGGAAGAAAACCATGTCACAGAAAATGAACCTAAAGCAGCCCATGACTACAGGAACAATCTGATCTATTTGTTTCCTTCACCTGGAAGCATCAATTCATAGAATGATGGATCAGGAAAGGACACTGGACATCACTATCACATTTTCTAGGAGAACACACTGAGGCTCTGAGAAACCAGGTGGCTGGCCCAAAGAAAACCTAGGCACGTCATAGAAGAATCACACTGAGAACCCCAGGCTCTGACCCTTGGACTAGTCCTCTCTTACGTCACCCTATTACTTTTTTTTTCTGTCCCCTCTGTACTTAGTTGGTAAAAGTCTAATTGACTTTCATATCTTCAGGAAACTTTACTTATTGCTTAAAGCAGAGAAGAAGGGAATTCCTTAGAGAAGGACACGGCACCAATCTAAAGCAACATTGCAAAATCCTTCTGTTGCAATCATTTACACTGGGTATCCTGGAGTTGCTAAAGTGATGGTAGACCCTGTTACTTTTACAACCAATTGTCCTTGAAAAACTTTCCATTTGGTCACAGAAAGTCTCATTTCCATACCAACGATCCCAATATTAAGACAAAATTACCTATAGATAATGTATTATGACAATTCTTCTAAGTGTAAAGATGTTTAATGAGGATGTTGAAGGTGAAATCTGCGTAGAAGCTGAGAGCTGTATTAATTTACCCATTTCAAGAGACTTATGAATACACACATCTACACTTTACTCTCTCACTCTAAAAATCTTAAGGACTAATGTAATATCAATTATTTATCATGTACCTCTCAAGGCGCATATTTTATTTTAGTTCTTAATGAAGGAAAATCAATAAGGGCTTACAGAATTGAAAAGAGACTGTGATAGAATTGATAGAATGTCTTTGGCAGGACAGAACACACCCCTAACTCTAATGCACACGCATTTAACGCCCAAGGACATGGCAAATGTAATATGCCTTTTCTCTAAGAGCCATAAATCACTTTGCCTTAATTGTTCATCTGATGATATTTTTTAAATGGGAACATTGTAACACAAACATTTAAAGTAAATGCATTGAATTTTCAATGGCAAAAATTAGCGTCATTCTAACCCCATGCATTTTTTCAGAAGTCGAAATGGGTCCTAGAGAAAGCAGACATCTGATTCAATGACATGTGACAACTCAGTAGCAGATAATATAGAAAACAGATATTTTTACTACAATTTTGTGAAGTTTCCATAGCATCATGATTTGTTTAATGACAAAGAAAAATATTAAAGCAGTCAAAATAGGCATTCATTTCTTTTGGTCCTAACACTACTCTATGTATTAGGAAATTGTATAGCTGCTCCTTGACTACCAAGACTATATACGTCACATGTACTTTTTAAAAGGAGCAAAAGATTTTACATCCTTGGTGAATTTAAAAGGTCTTAATTTTAAATTGGATTTGGACTATCTAGCCTATTTTGCAAATCTTTCACTAAATTTGAAGTATGAAGCTGATCATTATGTGCCCAGAAAAAGCAATGTAATTTAAGATCGTCTCACTTGGTTGATGTGTGCATCAGTATCTGTCCCTGATTTTAAGTATACAGACTACTCAGCCCCAGAAATGGCTGGATTCCAACCCGATGACTCATGTGGCATGGTCTCCCATTGGGTTGGAAAGACATTGACCTTGAAACTTCTATTCTGTTTCGTTCATTTGAAGGCAGCTGTTTTTGACAGTAGTATCTTCTATCTAGATACATGCTCACTTGATTATTGCTGTTGCAAGGAAACAGTACTACACAACTGACGATTTTAGTATATGTAATTATTAAAATGCCCTTGATATCTTCCCATGTGTGGAGTATGAGGGCATAGATATTGTCCCATTTCTCAAGGATATTGTAAAACAGTAAGAGGCAAAGAATCATGTATAGCAGATTTTAATCTATGAGTTAGGTTCACTTATCCTACCCTCACTTTGACCAAGCTCAGTGGCTTCCTCCCTCAAAGCACAGAGTGAAGGGGCAAAGAATGAATCTAAGATGCTATGAATCTGATCCTCAGTTTTGTCATGTACTAACCATTTAAACTCAGGCAGGTAATTAAATTACTTTGTATCTCAGTTTTCTCATCTGTAAAATGGAGATAATAATGTTAAACCATATGAAATTAGTACTCCCGTAAGTCGTAATTAACTGAATCTAGTTTAATTAATTATCCTCACAGTTTGTTACAGGTATTAAAAAATATAAACTCTTAGAACAGTGCTGACACTGTCAGCCCATGTAGCAAGTATTCAAATAAACACGTTACCTATTTTTGCTATACAAGTCCTATCTATTCTTTAGAGGGAAAACGCTAATATCATTTACTCCCAAACTAATCAGTTTTAACTGATTCATTTACTTTACTTACTAGCTGAACAAGTCATGTGGCAATAACTCGCATAATATCCTGTGAAAGTTGTTTTTCTGCTACTTAATCATTCTACATTTGAACTCCAACAAAATCAAAACTTCCTTAAAAAGCAGAAACATACAGAACATAATCTTTTTCTCCACACTCACTACCACAATTTGTTCTGTTAAAACCACTATGAGTAATTTCACCATGTTCAAAAAAATTTTCTCATTTTTACATGCACTTGCGTGTGTGCACTTGGAGAAAAAGAATACATTAGAATATTAATGGTGCTGAATCAAAAACTGGCTTTAGTCTCAGATTATCAAGTTATTGATTAAAACCCAGGATAAAACATACTGAATCAGATTGAATTAAGTATTTCTAAAACCCAAAAAATTAGCCTCCAAGAATGTATGTAAGAACCTAAGACAGGCCCTGGCTGGTGTAGCTCAGTGGATTGAGCATGGGCTGGGAACCAGAGGGTCCTGGTTCGATTCCTAGTCAGGGCACATGCCTGGGTTGCAGGCCAGGTCCCCATTGAGGGCCACGTGAGAGTCAACCACACATTGCTGTTTCTCTCCCTCTCTTTCTCCCTCCTTTCCCCTCTCTCTAAAAATAAATAAATAAAATCTTTAAAAAAAAAAAAGAACCTAAAACAGGAGATTTGTATATTTGGCATGAAAAGTAAACTATGTAGATATTACATTGGGCTGTAGGAATAGAATTATATACCTGTACCTGCTATTTCTTGAAACATTGCTTTTAAGTGATTTTATTATTGTTGTTAAAATAAAAATATTTCTAGTGTTTAATACATTTTTTACTGCTATATTAATTTAAGATTTGTTTTGGATTCTTTCATGTATCATATATTGTCATTAAATTTTTAAAAAGTCTATGTTCTTTAACAACTAATACTTCAGGCATTTCTTTTTCAACTTTTTAGATACTATAAAAATGTACAAACTATTTTATTATATCTAGAAATACTGTAAGCATATGTTATGAAATTAATATAAATGTAAATTAATTTATATTATTAAAATATGGTCTATTGATTTAAAAGTTTAGCCATTTTAATGAACATAAACAGTTATTATTTTAATTTACTTTACCTGAAAGCATTTATTATAAGCTACTAAAAATTATTCTTTTCAAGAGTTGGAGGAAGAAAAGGATGGTATAATTAAATGATGATATAATTGAATATTAACCTTTTAATAGATAAATAAAAAGAAAAATGTATTCCCTTCTTGGTGTTCTATAGTTAATATAATAGGGAAATTAAATTAAAATTTACTTAAAATTATTTATGTTATGCAATATTCACTAAACTTTTATCAAGTGATATTAACAAAGTTGAGTGACAGATTATCTTTTGTAAGTGGTGGCAGAACTTTGACCTTTTTCCAAATGACTTGGTAGTTTCCATATGTGTGTCAGCTTAGGCCGCTGACTTTTAGTCTCTCTTGCAAGATTGCATAAACATAGTGACTCGACACAAATCTATTAAGAACCACAAGATAGAATGTTGGTAAGAGGGTTTTTGTTGTAATCCATAAAAAAAAAAAAGCATAAAGTTCCTAGAAAACATTCCTTGGAAATAAAGAGTAAAAAATGTATGTTTAGCCCTGGCTGGGCAGCTCAGTTGGTTGGAGCATCACCCTGTGCACCCGAAGGTTGTGCGTTTGATGCCCGGTCAGGCCATATACCTAGGTGGTGGGTTAGATCTCCGGTCTGGGCACCTATGGGAGACAAATGATAGATGTTTCTCTTTCACATTGATGTTTCTCTCCCTCCCTCTCTATGTCTCTCTGTCTCTCTCTGTTTCTCTCAAATCAATAAACATATCCTTAGATGACAATTAAAAAATACACACACATGCACAGGAAGGAAAATGAGTTATTTCAGACCATTTCAAATTCTAGTGTCAGAGTGCCATCTTTTAGAACTGGAAGATAGAGGATTCTGACTCTGCAGTTTATAAATAACAACAATACAAGATGATTTTCTGATATTTTGCAATTAAACACTTTAATTCTTTTTAATGGTGCTTGCGTACAGGTAATAACTTTTCCAATGCACTATTAATTCAATGAAGAAAATAATCTTCAATGCGTTTTAATGGTAAACAGAAAACAGACCAGCACGAAAACTTGTAGGAGACATTCAGAAAACAACCTAACCTAAGTAACCTCAGTGTTCCTAAGGCTGGATGGAGTAAGACACTCGGCTCTTTGAGCTTGTACCTAATTCAGACATTTGACTTTTACCATATGCTGAACAGATGCATATGCCAGTCTCATTAAAAACAATAGTTCTGTAATACTAAAGAAAAAAGAAACAATGTGATTTAAGCAAAGAAAGCAGCCCCAGTATCTTTATATGAGTAAAATTGTCAAGCTCAACATGGATATATAGAAATGTGAGATGAAAATCAGGCTCAGTTGTAAATGGACCACAGACCCTGATCATTGGAGGGATTCTGATAATGTCTTAGTCGAAGGATACGTAGCTGGGATGCAATGTAAACTATTTTTAATAGGCTTTGAAACTCATTCTTCTCTCAAATTTCAGTTTTGTACTTCTTCCTTCTTCCAGAGTCTAGATTCATACTATTCCCTTTGGTCTTGTAAAAAGGCTGCGCAGAAAACCCTCATTTCAAAACGAGAAGGGAAAACATTCTATTCTTTATTTCACCCCCTCTTTTTTACCCTATCCTACTGAAAGTATACTCCAAAATCTTAGTGACCATGTTTTAACCATTATTTCCTTAATTTTCTTCTGCCCAAGTACATTTTATTCTCTTTCCTGGAGTGCTGGCTTTCTATTAGCTGCCAAAATATTACACTCCTATTTTTATTTCTTCATATACAATTATTTCTTTCCCTTTTCTGTTTTGTCTTTAACCACCAAATTATGCACAAATCATATAGCGATCTCTCAGCCCCTTTGTCTCTACATTCAAACTCTCTGGCAAGCAAATGTACTGTTTAGTTTTATCTGTAGTCTTTATCGTAATGATAAAATCTATCTGAACTCCGACCTTTGAAATAGACACTGATGTTCATATGAAACTATTCATAAAACCTCTGTGTTGTAGTCTCCTAAGGTGTACATTTCTCTCAGTAACTTCACTGGGTATCATGTAGGTTGCACCCCTCTCTCTCCTAACTTAGTCCCTCCGTTCCAACGGCCACGGCATCTCATCACCCATCAGTTCTCTCTATGCACTGTATCCCACTAGAACCGAGTGTCTTTGTTACAGAATGTGCAAAGATTAAAGGGGAATCATATATTCTCCTTGAAAGTGGTCACATCCTACATGGTTTTTCCTTGTTTTGCTCTTTTGGGTCTTCTCACTTTCCAGCACTTTCTGTGGTAGACAGAGGACAAGACTGCATATCATCTGGTTTCTGCCCTGAGCTCGCCTGGGTTTGGAAACTGATTCCTCCTCCTTTTGGCTAGGTGAGCTGACAAGTTGTTCTAAATTCTTATGGCTATAAAATGGGTAAAATAATACTAATTTCTTATAGGTATTTATGAACATTAAGTAAATTTTACATATGAGCCTCTTAGCAGCACTAAATGAACTCTAGCCATTTGATGATATTGATCTCCAGCTGCAGGTTTGGTTGCATCTTACACACCTACCAGAAAACATCCAGCAACTGTGATTGCCTGTGCATAATTGATTAAATATTCTTCTGCCTGATGTTCAAAGCATTTTAAATCTTACCTCGTGACTTTGTCTCTCTAATCATTTTTTTTGTTAATTGCATATTTTTGGTGCATCCTCTATATTCGGTAATTTCCTCTTTACAATATTTAACTGAATTTTCACAACTTTTCCATAATATTAATCAATCCTTTTATACCTGTAACTGCAGCCTTCTTTGAACTTTCAAAATTCTGTAGTTCTTCAAAATCCAATTCAAAGCTCACCTTCTTCCTGAAGCTATTGGGTACATTGAGTTCTCTTTCTAAATAGCATTTATATTTCCATATTACATATTATAGAATTCAGTTCTAAGGGTCCCACAGGTCTCTATATTTTTTGAAATATGCTTTCCCCCCAGCTTAATCTTAAATTTGTTGAAAAAATTTGTTTTATTCTCTCAGTCCCTATACAAGAGCAAATTTTTAATGCCTCAAATCTTATTTTCTCAGGGTTAGTTATTATGAACATAGAAATAAATGTCAAACAATTAAAATAGATGCTAGAAGTTTGTATGCCACCTAACAAAGAGTCTATGTACTAATATAGTAGAATGAAGAAAAAAATTATGATCAGTAATTAGCTACTGATCATCAATTATGTATCAGAAACAGGCAGTCTCAGTTTAAAATGCTGTGCAGTGGGAGATCATTGTGACACTTTTATTCTTCAAGACCAAGGAAGACAAAGGATGAGTGGCCGCCCATGTGCTGGCATGCCCTCCGAGTCTGTTCTGTCTCCACAGGAGGTCCAGAAGGGACCCCAGTCTACAGAGTGGTCAGCAAACACCACACCTGCTCACACTGTTACCTAAGCTTTATCTCACTATCATCTGTCTGTCTCTATCAAACTGCATCAAAAGTAACATCAAGAAAATTGGGAATTCCAAAGAAGGAGGTGACATTCAATTTATAATTTTTTTCAGTGAAATTCATAGGACTGAAGATTTACAATCTGTTGACGACAGAAAGGCCAGAAATGACTGTATTATATAGAGCAAGTATATCATGCAAGCATAAGAACTATAACCTAAAAAATATCCTTTATTTTTATCTTTATAGTAAAATGCCAGCTACAATGGTACAGTGAGATGATTTCTTTTCATTTCAAAACCTTCATAATTTTAGCTAAAGAAAGACATATCAGAAAATAATAACTTTTCATTATGAATGACTATACTTAAAATTAAGTCTTCATATTAGTCAATTAAGTCAATGCTTCAGTGAAATATCATGGTATTATTTATATTCCCAGTAAGAGCAAGATGCCAAGTGTCGATGATGGGGTGAGGGAGATAAAGGCCTTGGCAGTAGCAGAAATGCCAGTATGAGTTGGTAGGTGTGGTCGTTTTATGGTCTAATTCTTGCTGTTCTCCATTGTGCATTCTACTTCTTACCACTCTACCTAGGCCGCTGGCATCCGACCAGGCTGAGAGCTGAGGCCAGTGCTCGGATATGTTTCACTTGGCCAGAATGATGTTTTCAAAAAAGAAACATACATGCCTTCAGGCAGGGCACACATTTTCAAGTTCACAATAGTTCCTGTTCATTTTATCTTGTTCTTTGTAGCTTCACTTTTTTTCTATTTTTTATTTTTAATTCTGTCTCTAAACTTCTGAAGTCATTTGAACTCGCCATCCCTGGTTTAGGACTTCAGCAGTCGGTATATCCTTATCTTAGTCTTCCTTCCTCTGCCAGTTAGAGCTGGTGAGTGTGAAGCTGATTAGAAGCTAGAGTGGGAAATAAATTCTAGTTTGTTGTGCAAACCTCTCTAATTTAGTTACAACTACAGTCTGCTTATTGCAGAGACACTGGGACATGCCCTACATAACACTCCTGAAAGTATTCCCTAAGAGTCAAACATGAAGTTTTATAAACAGGAAATATTTGTAAGACAAGCATGTATTATCACGCATATTATAAAAAACAGTGGATTACCAAATGAAAAATAATTTATCAGTTTTACCAAAAATTGCTGATTCATTATTAAACACAATTATGTTTCAGTGACTATATAATATGTATTTATATATTTATATATGTTATATATTATAAATATATATAATTTTCTCAGTATTAACCAAAGTACATCTACTATTTATACATGTACCCTCACAAAATATACTTACCTTTTTTTTATTCAGAAGCATACCCATCATACTCTTTAGACAGAAACAGTTATTTCAATAACGTGCGTACCTATTAATAGCTTTTATCAGAATTTGAATATTTATACTTAACACAGCAATTCATTCTTGGTAAATATGCATTATAATTTGAACATTTCTCTATCATGTAACATGGTGGTGGTCCGTAATCACTTTGTACTGAAGACACAAAGTTGCCAGTTACTATGAAATATAAAACAGGTACTCAGAGCAAATAAGGGGCAGAAGATAGAATGAATCAGAATGAGAAAAAAAATCCTTCAGACTACTTATACCTTTGTAACTGTCTTCTCAATCAGCATGTCTCCAACGGGCATGAGAACGCCTCCCAGCACAGCCAGCACGGCACCGATGACAGCACCAGTGATGAGCCCACAGTTGCGACTGCAGCCCATTTTTCTTGTCAAGGAGGAAAGTTAAGGTTCAGCACCTGCTTCTTTTAAACTCCCAGGTTTCCAAGAGCTCTGCTTCTACGATTAGAAAGAGATCATAAAGCAGAAGCTTAAATATCAATACAAACAGATCAAAGTTCAAAGAAAACATGTTATTGGATCAGATTATTTTCCCAGTAGTCAATAAGCACATACTTTTCTTTTTGTTTTAGGAAACTGATTTTCTAGATTAAGTCCTCCCCTTTCTTACTTTTTACTACCTACCCATGGTAAAAATGAAAGATATTGTCATATATAGCATTTCTTCAAAAATCCTCCTCTTTAATTTTCTTCTTATGGATACATAACATTGAAGTCTTATCTAAGGAGAGCATGCTCGCTGAACTCTAACCCTCAACTATCTTCCCTCAGCTGGCTACACGCTTGCATTCTCGCCCTGGATCTGGCTTCTCCACTCAAGAGGCCTTCCACACCCTTCCTGGAGATCTCCTTCCAACTGCCTGTGGGGGGCTGAAGACTTTATCTAAGTGCTAAACAAGTATGGTAAGACTTTTTTCTTTACTATACCTTATTCACAAATGAACAGAAAGATATGGACTTTACAGAAAGTGATCTGATGAGTCTCAGAAAGAATCAATTCTTTTAATCATTTGTCAGTTATCTGTTAAAAACAAAAAAAAATGGGTAAATTGGGAAAATACAATAATATAAAATTAATACTAGAATACTAATATCAAATTATCATTACTATGAAAAAAATCCCATTTCATGACTACTGACGTCATGCCTAGGTTGTTTCTTGAATTGTTGAAAACACTGAAATATTTTGAAGAAATGTTCTTTACTTTCAATTTTATTGTTAATAATTGACTTTTGTACAGGTTAAAGGTGAAAAGAATCTGAAGAAAATATACATGTAGTGGGTGCTTAGTTTTAATGCTAAGCATTGTTTTGTTACTAGTCTCAAAGAATTTTTACATATTCATTTGCAATATTCTTTATATTGTCATGGTGATTGATTCATGCCAATCCATTAAAATAAACTAGTTTCTGTCAGTACATATTTCACTCCCTCAATTTTTTGTTATCTTTTTAACATGTGGTTGTTTCATGCGGCTACTGGAAGAAAACAATTAATTGGTGGAATGGGTGAATCCTCTTGTAACAAGGTTAATAAGAGTTTGTCACTTCTGACTAATGCTTGAAACCACATTTATCAGAGCTGTATCATTGTAACATATTTTTTAAAAATGGAATTGACATTGATAAGCAGTCAGAATGTGCTTCGTAGCTTATAAACAAAGCTTCCCTACTTCAAAATGCCTGTAGCTAAGGAAAACATAAATGCTAACAGGATGCAGGCTACAAAAAGAAAGAGTCACGCACAGCGTATTTTTGTCCACGCTGTAAATGTAATAATAAAAATTACATTTTGTTATGGTCTCTGATTTCTCTCCACAAGTTTGTTACACCAGTTTTACCAGTCTTACAATTTTATTAGTATTTATTTCCACTTAAGGAACCATTAAATTTTTCAAGAATATTATTTGCATAGCTAAGATAATAATGGTAAGAAAAGAGAAAAAATAGACTTTTTTCCTAAAATGGAGAAAGACAAATGTTACAAAATTTTTCCATGACAATTTTATTTCTTCATTTTCAGTTTTCCTTAACTGTTGTGAGATGCTCTTCCTGTGCCTTACACCTAGGATATTTCCACTGTGAGTCGGGTACAACAAACTCATCCGCGGAGGTCCTGGTGGCTGAGAGGCCTGCACAGTCATGCGTGTCAGCTGTTTCTCCGGATGTGAAAGAAAACTACAAAAACCTAAAGATGTGACTTACTTTTCCTGTGGAATTTTATCTCACTGAGCAAGTGGGGTTGGTCTTTTATTAATTGCTTAAAGATCAAGTATGAAGAATAGCTTTCCCTTCCCTCTAAATCATGCAACCTCTTATGGCTTTGGCTGGGTTTGTCATAATACAACAGACCTATTTAAAGTTGATAAAGGACTGGATCTTATCAAGAAGAATTACCTTGCAAAATATAATTGTATGGCACTTTAAATTTTTCTTGAAACATAATGTTTTAAACAATCATAGTAATCACTAAGTACAGAATATCATCCTGCTGTTCTGTATACTATAAACAAATAACCATATTCAAGATAGCTTATTAAGGAATATTTACTGAAAGCCTATTTCATAGACTATCCCCCAATGCTCATTTGCAAGTTATAACCTAAGGTTGAAATCAAATACAGGGATCCAACCTGGTGTAATTGAGATTAGCAGACTAGAGATTAAACCAAAAACTGATTTTCCACTCTCTTCATAGGTGATGATGGGCAAGCCTCATTTTTCTCATGTGTTAAGAAAAAATAAAAGCTAAAATCAGATCAGTTTTTAACTTAAGCAGTTTAACCAGTCTTCGCTCAAATTCTTACATGGAAGACCAATAGACAGGATTTTTACAATTACAGCAGTGGTGGGAACCCAGAGAACCTGATTTCTAACTTGGATTCTCTGACACTGTCCTTTCTACGTTTAGGATGCTCTAGGACAATCCCTGTAGAGACTTACGGCTTCGCAAACCCATTTAAAAGTTGAGACAGGAAATCTAGTGTCAATTTCCTGTTTTGTTTATATAACATCATGAATCTTTTCAAAAAAATTCAACTCAAAGATTAAGTCATCCTTTTAGGAACGTTATTTTATGTCCTATATAAACTTCACTACAAATTATATAATGTCAATGTCACTTACAAATCTGACAAATGGAATATAAAATGATTTAAAATTTGCAATTCTATTGCTGCTGAAAGAGATATGTGTGCATATATTTGCTCCTTTCCAGATTCTATGCGATGCTGTAGTTGTGAATCTATCTGACTTATCCAGAATCTTCGTCTTTTATTAAAGCAGCCCCCTGGAGTACAAGGAAGAGTTTCTGAAAGGAGCAAACAGTCCCAAGAGCGTCCACTTGAGGACCCAGGGAGTGGCACATGTTCTCCAATGCCTCCCTCTCTAAACCTGAGAACTCACCACTATGACCTCTAAGGACGCTGAGCCCAGAGATGTCAAGCAATGGGGATACCTGGGTACAGCCCAGACTCTGCCTCCCGTGAACTTAAAACTGAAGAGAAATAGGTACACAACTACTGCTGCTGATTAGGTTCATCAGAAAACAGAAGTGTTGGGAAATTTATTCTGTACAATCATATGGTTAGAAAGTTATTATAGTCCAACACCAATCTGGATGAAATATATACAAAGGTACAAGTATTAATCTGACATTGCTTCAATACTGATATTTTTGAGAGAGAGAGAGAGATTAAGTTGATCTCTTTCAGATTTTCTGATTGACTCACTTTTGTTAACATGTTGTAAGTTTCCAGCATTGTTTTCCTAAGCATTAGAAAGTTATTGGACATACTTGAATCCATTCATTATCATTCAGTAACTTGATATCATCACAAGTAATTAAGTATTGCTACTGTAATTACACTTTAACCTTATGCTTCACACTACAAAATTATGATCAGTTTTATTAACCAGAGGCAAAGGAGGACCAAACATATTATGTGATACATGTACTGAGAACATAAGGGGAAAGTTCAGGCTAATAGCACATTCTATTCAATGGCTTTTCCACTCATTTTTACCCTCAGGGAAAAAAAAATATAATTTGTTCTCACTTTTCTTTCAAAGTTAGATATTGAGAACATGCAAATTTTAAATCTTACGTACTTGGTCTTCTTCATAACACACCTATTTACATATTAAAATAGGCAGTTTATCTCACTTGCTAATTTGGGATTAATTCTTATTCTTTATTATTATTTTTCCTTCATACAAAATAGACATTGGTATCTGTAATAATTTGCTTCTTGCTTAAAGTACCTACATTTAGAAAGCTAAGATTAATCACAGGTACCTAAAATAAAACTTATTATTGAGACTCCTTTGGGGAACAAAGGAAATAGGAAAATAAGCTGTATCTTCTCAGTTTATAGATTATAAACCCAATTCCTTTTACAGAATTAGTGAGGGCATCTTATTCCCTTGGGATATTTCTGAAGAAATAAAGAAGAATATATTTTTTCTTTTTCTACTGTCAAACCCCTGGAGCATCTCTGGAATGAATTTATGATCATTATGCCTTTCCACTATGTTGAAAACCTAGTCGTAAGAACTGAGAGACTGAGCCACCAGCAGCCTTTCCAATACATATGTCAGAAAGTTAGAAGATTCCCATTCCCAGGGACTCTAATTATTCCCATGTGTAGATAAAGCTGTGTTTCCTAAGAAACTCCACCCAGAAAAATATGACCTGGCAAAATTTCCTGGGATGTGAACTACAAAACTTGAAAAGTTTAGATTGCAAAAAGTCTTGTACCATAAATGAATACCAAGACCTGAATGGCATTTTCTTACTCACAAGTGAGCAGTACCTCAAATTTCCTATTCTATTTGTAAGTCTTCCTTCCAAGTTCCTTAAAACAGAAATCACACACCTCTGGTTTTCACTCCACACACACTGTTATTCTTTTGACACAAAGTCTTCCTTACCCAATAAATACAGTATCTGCTCACAAAACTCATTTTGAACTTTTACATAGGGGGTTGATTAGTTGAACATGTTGTATATAAATGATGGAAGTTAGCTTTTAAAATTAACTAAATCCCTTTTCACACTCTGGTCCTACACCACATCTAGATGTGTTGACAAAGCTGTGATTTCTCAGACTTGGTAAAGATTCAGATTCAAATCCAAGTGAATTGAAATGGGTTTAAGTCAATCCTTTAAATCTGGTTATGTTTTATCATGTGGATAGATAAGGTCTTTAGATAAGTACTTCATAAACTTCTGTTTAAAAATGGAATTCTTCTTTCAAATCAAAGTTTACAGGAAAAAAAAGACTCATGGACAAGAGTGTGGTGATTGTGGAGGGGAAGAGGAGTGGGGGTGAGAGAGGGCATAAGGGGCATAAATGATAATAGGAAAATACAATAAAATTATAAAAGAATAAATTTTACATGTAATCCCAATATATAAAGATAGTTCAAAGAAAAGCCATTCTGCTAAAAGGAGGCAGAAACTGTGACCCTTTCCTGTCCCAGCCATGCCTCTCCTGGCCTTGGAGTCATCCCTACAGGACTCAAGTGCTTTAAGAGATCTCAAACATCCTTTCTTATTGAAGTTCCCATACAATCCTTTTAATTTCTATGCACATTTCCATTCTATCAGAATATGTGGAGATAAAAACATATAACAGAAAAAATGTATGATATAAAATAATTATACACTTCACTAAATCGTACTTTTCAAGTACTACAATATACAACTTGTTTTGATGGTAGTCTTAAAAAATTAAAACCATTAAGGATATTGGACTTCGTATATTAAGGGGTCTACCTAGAAACAAGCCTATCTTTGGGAATACTTTTTGGAGTACTTGATTACAGGGAGTACTATAGGTTTGAAATGATTACAGCCATAGCTGCTTAGGTTTAGAGCCACCCTTAAGCTTTGGACCCTAGACAGGAATGCTATTATCTATTTTCCACCCCAAATTCTACAATAATAGTAAGATATTATAAGATTTATAATGGTTAAGATTTTGGATTTCGAAGTCTAGTAATTTGGTTTAATTCTGCATCTTAATATTATAGTTTCCGAGTGACTCAGCTTTCTCTATAATGGGTATATTATACATTAAATAAGGCTGTAAATGTCAAATAAAATTAAATGTGATATGTATAAAAATTCCTATCATGGCAGATGTTATTGTTATTTTGAAATGTATAAAGTATTATATTAGCATAATGTTAGTTCATAGTTACCAAGTAAAGTATTATTATAAATAACTTATAAATGTATATAGTTTATGCAAGTAGGAATGATTATTTGCGAAACACTTAGGTTATAATATAATCGGATGAGATGATTTATTCTTTTTATATACAGAAACTTAGAATAGCATGCAAATGGACAGAAAGCTACTAGGTTAGAAAATGCTACTGGAAACTTTTAGCCATGATTTGAGCTGGTGAACTAAAACACATTGTGATTAAATCAGAAAACAGTCACAAAATTAGTTCTTTCAGGAACAAAAATCCATAAGATTCAAATGTGTTTGAGTAAACATGGCCAAATATTTTCATAAGAAATAAGGGTTGCAATTATAATTTCTGAGGTAAATTCCAAAATTCTCAATATAGCACTTCCAAGTCCCTCTCCAGTTATAATTTTGACTTTTTCCCCAACCTAACTTACTACATGAAGACTGTGTATCTGATATATTGTTCTGGTTTAATAATGACTCTGATAAATGAAAAAATGTCTTTATATTTCTTCTCTCATAAATTTCAGTGGACCACTGGAGTCTCTATATGATGAAACTTTTAAAAAATTTCATTTTTGTTATTTTGTGAACCAATATTAAAAGCAATATTGATTTTATATTCACAAGACATTGCTAACTTAAAATTACATAGGAATGAACTGAAAAATACATGCAAACAATTAAAAAATATATTTCAACATGTTACTTGATAATTCCAGTAACTGAGGTTTATTCTAGAAAATTTATGCCACTTATAGTTATAAATAGATTCATTCACTGTAATTAAATTGAAACTTTTTTCTTCATGATGATTTATCTTTTATTTATACTTGATATCATCATTCAATAAAATAATTTTATGATATTTGTAATAAGCATCCTAAATAACCCAAACCATTAATTTTGGTTTATTTTTATTCTGCTACCAGATTTTATATAGAATCATTATTTGGAAGCAATATAATTTACCATTCCCAGAGCAATTATAATGCTTGTTCATTTAAAAAATATTTAATAAGAACATATCAAATATACATTGTATATAACCATGTAGACAAAGTCAAGTTCACCAAAACTTGTGCAATTCAGATAGAGAATTAAATAAGCTAATGACTATATAAAGTAGTAAGTAATTAACAATTGCATACTAGAGAGCAAGTTGACATAAGAGTGGCAAGTAATTTATAACAACTAATCCTACTATATTGATTTTCATTTATGATGATTTTTATTCATAATTTAAATTAAAAATCATGTTTAAATAGCCTACATATGCAATGAAAGTTTCACAACAATCTAATTGGATTGTAAATCACTTAAAATATTAGCAAATAAATGTTTACAGAAAAACAACATTTTAAACGTAAAGAAGTGAAATACCCCTGACCATTAAACAAGATTTTAATATTTTTTAAACATAAAATGTAGAAGATTGATAGCTTGGACAACACAAATCTAATTTTAAATAAAGCTTAGTGACTTGAAGAAAATAGCGACTACTTTTTGTTGTTGTTACATAACTTCTTAAGAATGTTTACATAGCAGTGTCATCGCCTATCATTTGGGAGATAGAAATATTTTTTATTAAAAGAAATCATATGACTTACCTTTAAAAAATCTAAGAAGAATTTTTCAATCAAAAGCTCCAACATTTGAACAAATAGTTCTTAGTAGGACCAAATGGTATCCTGCAGAAAAAACCCTACACTGAAACCCTCATTACAGAAAGTGTGTGAGTTTAAATATGCTTAAAACACACACACACACACACACACACACACAACGTCAAATCCCAGTGAGTGGTTGGTTGCCAGAGGAAATTAAAAAAAAAAAAAAAAAGAGGAAAGAAACCCACACATATCACATTACTGGCATGGCTCTTACGCATCTATTTTTATGGTCTGGAGAAGACCTATTACCTATATCTGAGATAACTGACAGCATTTTATTTTATTATAATTTTTTTTTTAGTTTTGGCCATTTTCCCATCCAAGTAAGTCAGAAGCCAGGGACGAAAAAAGAACTGAAGCCGCCTCTAAAGTATTCTGTTTCACCACACAATCATTACTCCAAATGATGAATTGGGGGTATAAGTGTGAAAAGTGTAAATTAGAAAGGTAAATCAGAGTTCCACTTCTTTGTCATGATTATCTTGCCAAACTCATGAAGTTTAGAGAAAACACACTTTTCAATGCAGCATTAATCTGAAGTGCATTGAGAATAATGATTTTGAAAAAAAGTTGGAGACTCTGTCACTCAACAAGGATGACAAACAGACTTTTAAAAAGGAAATAGTCTATTGTTCTAACTGGAAGTGCTTAACTGTTTATCATTTTTTTTCCTGTTAGTTTTATAAAAGTTTCATGGGTATAGCAAAATCTCCCTACAAAAATCAAAATACTAAATTTCTCTTAATTTTTTCAGCCAAAATACACGTGTTAAATAACTTTTAAATAGAATTACTCTTTAGAATGATCTTTTAATATATATAAAAGTATATTCATGAATTAATTTAAAAGAAAGTCATTAATTTTAAATCTAATAAAAATAGAAGTCCTTGTGATTTGGGATGGGGGCACGCTCAACATTAAGAATCCATTTTTACAATGAAATTTTTACAATCCTACAGGCAAAATCAAAATCTTCAGGATAAACTCTCACCTATCAGACAGGCCTCTAAATAAATGCTTCCAAGTCAACCTTGAAATAAAGCAACTCAATGAAAACAGGCAGAAATATATTTAGCTCATTACATTGTATTTTAACCAGTCCTAACCATTGGCTTGCTCCTGCTATCTCTGGGCATGTGGGAAATCCTATCATATGTTAGCAGTGCAATACAACTGAAGAAAGGAATCCAAAGCACTCATTTTTGTTTTTTTTTTCCCTCAAGCATTGCTCTCTTTTCCAAAGTATTTTTACTGACATATTTATTTAAAAATTAATGACATGTTATAAAATACTTTAAATATTTGAGTTTCCCCCCCCAAATTTCAGACCACTTAATTAGGGTAAAGTAGAAATGGCCTTGAACAATATCATAATAATTTATGCTTTTCATTTTAAAAGAATAATTTACAGAGATTTTATTTCCCTTAAAAAGATAATTTCTTTAGAATAGTGACTTTCTATCTTTGTTGTATTAGTAAAAATATTCCATAATGAATATCATACTACTACTATGTAGTAGTATAATAGCTAATTGAACACTTTGATTAAGTATATTAATTTTATTTAAACTGCTTTGATATATTTTCTTCTCAACCTAATTCTCACATGTGTGTGCACACACACACAAATATGGCAATTCAGAAATAGCTACGAATACAGGAGTTCAGATAGGACCTATTCAAAAGAGCATATTTTAAACATAAATAGTTAAATGAAAATGAAAATACAAATGATATTAGAGAAAGGTATTTCAGAATAAATACACACAAAATATCAATAGATGCCTAATTTGACATTGAACTTATTGGATAGCTATTTAATCAGAAGCCTAATGCTATCCACTCAAATCCTCTGACTGTTTCTGGAGAGGAAAATGTCACACACTCCCATAAGCAGTCCAAAGAATCAAATTTAAATTCCCAGAAGCAGCTGTTAAGTGTTCTGTCCCATAGACAACAGTTCCTAAGTAGCTTAGCACACAAGATCTGCAAAGCACACAGCTAAGTAAAATCAACAGCCACATATTTAGATTTTGAACAAAATATACACCTTGAACAATACGGCAGAAAAATGCTACATCCATTTTAGAGTAAAGAATGTTGAGATTTTCTTTTTTATAGGATTACACAGCCACAGTATTTTGAAGGGATATGTTTTATTATATGACAGTAAACTCTTGCCTTATGTAAATCCACCATCACCCTAGACAAATTTAGTAGAATGAAAGATAAAATTTTCAATGTAGTAAAGTCAACTTAGGCACAGTTCTTTGGGAACTCTTTTTTTGTGTGAGAGACCACATAGAATTTGCATCAGACAGACATGAGTGAATCCTGATGTTACCAGGCACTTGTTACAATGACTGGGGATTAGAAGGTAAATAACTACTTACTCTTACTTTTTTAATTAAAAAAAATAGAGAAAATACAATAAGAGTGTAATAATAAGATAATAATAAGAACTAAATGAGGTGAATTATGTACAACACTTGACAGGGACCTGATTACTAGACACTCAAATGTATATCCCTTTCCATTGGGCTCTTCTTCCTTTTCTCCCTTCTCTGCTTTATTTTCTGCAGATGCCATAACATTGTACCATGAGACATACGCTTGACTTATTTTCTAGCCCAGCCCCGGCATCTGTTAGAATGCTGGTTTTGTGAGAAGGGTGAGGAGGGAAACAAATTGTTTAATTCACTGCTGAATTCCAAGAGCCCAGACCAGGCTCAAGCTGGTTGAATGAATGAACTCACACAATGATTACTATAACCATAATAATATTTCAATGGGAGTGAGAATAACTAGAAACCTGTCATTATTATACTCTTTGTTCATACCACAATAATCAATGGTTTGACTGGGATAGAGCATTTGATGTGAAAGTGAATGAGCCTGAGTTTGAATTTGGCATTCATCACTTCCTAATGACTTTGTCTATCTTAGTCACAATGAAATATCTCCAGTTTGGAATTTTTGTAAAGACTGAGAGTGATAATATGAAGGACTTTGTGCAGAGCATGACACTTAGTATTTGCTTAATAAGTAATTGATATAATGGTCATTGGCGATTAAGTGAATTTTTATTTTAGAATTTTATTAAAGTAATATGGACAACTAAGAAATATTAAAAATTATAGAAACTTGTGAAATAAGAATACCCCAGTTCTATTCCTCCAAAGTAACCAATTTTAGTTATGTTCTCTCCACCCCAGTAATTTCATGATTTTAAACTTATATCCATATGTATATGGGGTATTACATATAGTGGATTATACTCTCTGCAACTTGCCTCTTCTCATATTATGTGCCTTGGAGATACGCTCATACCATGGATAAACTTTGTCTTTTTCCAAAATTAACAAAATAAATTCTATAATGAATAATGTATTGTCTTTTAAATGACCAATCTCCTATTTAATGGATTTTTTTTATCATTACTAGATCTTGAGCTTACAAAAACCATGCTAAATATTCATATACATATAGTTTTGTTTACTGGTGCTAAGACACCAGTAAACAGCAAAGGTATAATTTCTAAATTAAAATCGTGTACTTTTTTTTTTCCTGTAAGGAGAGTTTTGCCAAATGTCTTTTCATGCATGTACACAGTGTGTGAGAATGCTTATCTCCATTCCTCACTCACGCTGGCTTATACAGGACATTCAGTTTGTTAGCAAGTTCTTTTTTTATTGCTAAGTATCTGAGTGAAGTTGGACCTGTTTTCTTAAGTGCATTAGCCATATATATTTTAAAATATTTGTGATAACATCCTTGTTTATATTTTTTGCATGTTTTTTGTCCATTATTAACTAGTAAGGAAATAGTCTTCTGACATTTGACAATTTCAAAAATTTTAAATATATTTCTAACTTTATTTCTATTGTATTTTTAAATTACCAAAGTTTTGAATTGTTATGCCATTAATTTCCATAGTAATTTTCTTTTAAGTATTTCTTTTAAGTGTTGAAGTGGAAAGGCTTTTTCCACTTCAAGAATATAAAATAATAAATAAAACTTACTCTAACATTTTTATGGTCCTTAAAAATCCTTTATAACCATACTTTTAGATAAGCTGATTCATGGAATTTAACACTTGTAAAATAAAAGAGGAAGAGTAAAGTAAGTTGAGAAAGATAAACATTGCAACAAAACTGAGAAGCAGATGATAGCGGTATTACAAGAGTTCTAGAAGAGGGGTCACATGGCTCACATGCTGATCTCATCTTTATTCACAATAGAATTGTGAACTGGGCAATGCATAGTAGTCATATTCCTGACTTCCTCTCATTAAAAGAATATAAGTATGGAGTTTACCTACACTCAAGTTGAAGATTAAATTAGATGGTAGATTTAATTTGAAAGATATAAAGCGGCATGCAGGTTCTATGTAGTATAGATTTTTAAATAGCTAATTTTTTTGCCCAGACCAGCGTGGGTCAATGGGTTGAGCATCATCCTGCAAAGCAAAAGGTCACTCGTTCAGTTCCTGGTTAGGGCACGTGCCTGGGTTGCCAGCCGGCCGGTCCCCTGTTGGGGCATGTGAGAGGCAATCAATCAATGTTTCTCTCCCTCTTTCTCCTTCCCTTTTTCCTCTCCTAAAAATAAATAAATACAATCTTTAAAAATAGAATTAATTTCATTTTTTTACAATTCAGCAAATGAAAAGAATGTTAGTATAATATACATTATAATTCTAGATTTTATAAGTAAGCAAAGACATAACTTATGATGATGATCCAAGACAGAGTTAACACATACGGGGGGGCTTGCTATCTGCTAGTTGTTAAACTGAGCAGTTTACATGTATTACCTTGTCGACTTATAACATCACCTTGCTAGGCTCTTTAGGCAACTATCTGAGGTCACCTTGCTAAGCATGCCAAAACAAGGATTAAAACCCACATAGACCAACTGAGAACCTATACTCTTTTCTGAGAGAGAAAACAAAAAGATAACGTCCTGGATTAATAACTAATTTTACAAGTACTTTTCAACACATTTATACAAATTGAATAACAATTTAAAATAATTGTGCAATATTTGATATTGTATTAAGAGAAAAGTGCTATCTAAACAGAGCAAACAAGGAATGAACAGTGATCATATTCTGTAAGTGGCAATTAACAGAATTGTTTTGAGATTAAATAAGACAATTAAAATCCATTCCAAAGACCTGTAAACTATCTCAAATTATTAGTTACCACTGTAAAACTATAAGGTAAAATTTGTTTTAGCATTTTAATTCTTGTGGATAACTAACCATGGAGATTTGTATACACACATATTTATAGACATATATAACATACTTGTGATATATATGTGATCATATATAACATACTTATGATATATATGATACATACACATGTGCATGTGTATATATATCAACATGCATGCATTTTTTATTGCTCTCATGTTCTCTTATAGAAGTATTAAGTCAATGGCATGTTTTACCTGCTTTGTGTGGTGAGGAAGGGCTTTACACAAAGAAATAAAAATAAATAAATATAAATAAATGTATGTGAACATAATAAGAGAAGGCCGAATGCATAAGACATAATGGTATAATGTAATGCCATTGAAAGACTGACAATCTAATGTGGATGTTTCTATTACCTTTAAAAGAATATTTCAAGGGTATTATTAAAGATAAAATGAAGAATGTCAGAGTAATTAAAGTTTAGATTTAAACCATGTGGTGTAATAAATTGAAACAGAGGATGAAAACAAAAACACTGTATTAAAATGAAATAAACTTACCCATATGTTTTAAAGGAGCCATGGTAGGAGATGTGTATAAAAGAGATTAAAGAGAGAGCACCTCTGTGGATAGTTCTCATGTGGGTGGGGCCAGATCAATATGTAAATTTCATAGGCTGTCTAAAAACGTTGGCAGACCTAATCTTTACTTGCAAAATTTATAAAGTTTACTTAACTTTCTAAGGAGAGGAGAAAAAAATAGTCAACATTTAAATGATACTAAAAAATAATAGCTCTGGCCAAGATGTCAGCATAGGCAGATACACTTTGCTTCCTCACGCAACCAAAAGAAGGATAACAACCAAGTTAAAAACAAAAAACAACCAGAACTGCCAGAAAATCAAACTGTATGGAAGTCCAGTAACCAAGGAGTTAAAGAAGAAATATTCATCCAGACTGATAGGAGGGGTGGAAATGGGCAGCTGGGGTGGAGAGGGTCAGCTGGGGTGGAGAGAACATGAAGCAAGGTGGTGGTTTGTGGACTGGTAGGGTGAGGCAGCGGCTGGCAGACCAGGTGGTCCCACATTTGCATGCAGATAAACTTAGAGGAACAACTGGGGAGTGAGGCAGAGTGTACAAGCCAGGGTTCCAGCATGGAAAAGTAAAGCTTCAACAACTTTGGCTGTTCAAACCTATGGGGGTTGTGGCAGCAGGAGAAACTGCCAGTCTCACAGGAGAGTCCACTGGAGGGTCCCATGGGGTCCTAGAACATACACAAACCCACTGACCTGGAAATCGGCACCAGGATAGCACTTATAAGGGTGCAGTTTTCTCGTGTGTAACGGAGGAAGTGACTGAAAGCAGTTCAAGAGCCAAGCAAGTACTGTTCCCTCTCTGACCCTGCCCCCACATATAGCACCACAATGCAGCAAAGTAAGGTGCTCCACACTGATGAATACCTAAGGCTCCATCCCTTAAAATATAACAGGTGTGCTGACAAAGAAATATGGCCCAAATGAAAGAACAGATCAAAACCTCAGAAGAAGCACAAAGCATCAAGGAGATTGCCAACCTATCAGATGCAGAGTTCAAAACACTGGCAATCAGGATGCTCAGAGAAATCATTGAGTACAGCTGCAAAATAAAGGAAGAAGTGAAGGCTATACAAAGAGAAATAAAGAAAAATATACAGAGAACCAACAGTGAAGGGAAGGAAACTGGGACTCAAATCAATGATTTGGAACAAAAGAAAGAAATAAACATTCAAGTAGAATAGAATGAAGAAACAAGAATTCAAAAAAAAAAAAATTAAGGAGACCCTTAGGAACCTCCAGGACAACTTTAAATGTTCCAATATCTGAATCACAGGGGTGCCAGAAGAAGAAAGAGGGAGAACAAGAAATTGAAAACGTATTTGAAAAAACAATGAAAGAAGTCTTCCCCAAACTAATGAAGGAAACAGAAGTCCAGGAAACTCAGAGAGTCCAAAAAAAGTTGGATCCAAGGAAGCACACAGCAAGGCTCATCATAATTACATTACCCAAGATTAACACGTTAAGCACAGAGCCGATTTTGCTGGGCTTTCCGTTCAGGTGGCGGGCTGGCAACCACTTGATGGGTATTGAGTTAGAGTATAAACAGGTGCGCAATGGTGCAGCTAATGCAAAACTTCATTAAAAATTACAACATTTATTTTTTAACCTTGATACTGTTGGTCCCATGCACCAATGTCACCCAAACAAAAAGTTTGCTGTCAGTCCCCAGGGACTGACGCCATGCTTAACGTGTTAAAGATAAGGAGAGAATCTTAATAGCAACAAGAGAAAAGGAGACAGTTACAAAGAAGTTCCCATTAGGCTATCAGCTGATTTCTCAAAAGAAACCTTGCAGTAAAGAATCTGGAAAGAAGTATTCAGTCATTAAAGGCAAGGACCTACATCCAAGAGTACTCTATCCAGCAAAGCTACCATTTATAATGGAAAGGAAGGTAAAGTGCTTCCCTGATAAGGTCAAGTTAAAGGAATTCATTATCACCAAGCCCGTAATATGTGAAATGTTAAAGGGACTTATCTAAGAAAAAGAGGAAGATCAAAAATATAAACAGTAAAATGACAACTAACTCACAACTATCATCAAAAGAACCTAAAAAAAAAAAACAAAAAACTAAGCAAACAACTAGAATAGGAAGAGGGTCACAGAAATGGACATCACATGGAGGGTTATCAGTGAAGAAGCAGTGGGGGGAAATGAGGGAAAAGGTGCTGGGATTAAGAATAATTGGTAGGTACAAAATAGACAGGGGGAGGTTAAGAATAGTATAGGAAATAGAGAAGCCAAAGAACTTATATGTACAACCTACGGACATGAACTAAATGTGGGTACTGCCGGAGGGATGGGAGTGCAGAGTGGATGGGGATAAAGGAGAGAAAACAGAATGGGACTACTGTAATAGCATAATCAATGAAATATACTTAAAAATAAAATTTAAAAATCAACAAAGAAAAAAATAAGGAAATGTTATGATGAACATAGCTGTCAGTGTAATTTGTATTCATATGGTAAACGGGAAATTATTGGTGGGGAAACAAATATTCAGGTAAAAGAATAACTAAGCCTCAAAGGTGAACTAGTAGGAAAAAAATCAATAACGAAAACAAGCATTTAGTTAATGAAGGCCAAATTAAAAAGGTTAAGAAAAAAGTTATGCAATCAATATATTTGAAATTCACAGAGCAAAAAATAGAAAGTTCATTAAATTGAGGATACAACAAATTTTAATGGTGGGAAATGTAATCTAGACTAGAAATAGTCTCTGTTGTAGGCTCTTTAAATAAATAAAATATTTTCAAGAAGAGTTAGAGAAATTAATTTACATTTGCATTGGCTCATGGCTTGATCAAAATGATATGCTTTAAAGTGCTAAAATAATATCAGGTTTTTATTATTATGTTTATAAATAACACTTAAAAAGTGGAAGAGCATGATGCATGTATAAAAAGAGAAAAATTTATATAAAGAAATCAGGTAAATTAACCAATGAAACAAAGTGATTTTGATCTATTTAATAAATAGACATATTAACCACACTAGCAAGTTTGTCTTGGAAAAACTTAGTTATGTTGACATTTGTGCCATCTGTAAGTCTGTTATCTTAAGTTTAAAGATACCCAAGACTTGGGCATCTGATTTCTGAGAGTTAAACATACATACAGACACACAGACACACATACAACACCACTTTCTTAGGGATTTGGAAGCATACTTAATTAGGTTTCTTTTTAAAGCTGAAAAAAAGTTTCTAAGAACCATGTTGTATAACAACAATTTATTTAAAAAATCCCCACGCAGGAAATAATACATTTGGATGACTCTCTCTCGCTCTATCCTTTTTTTTCTTTTTTTGAAATGGAGAAGTTTGATCCTCTCCGTGGCACTTCCAAGAAACATTTGGCGCAAACTCTGCACTTGAATGACACAGCAACTTTTGCTAGGAGTTTTAAAGGAATATAAAAGTCTATCAAACCCTACAGTAAATCAAACCGTTACTTTCTAAGTTGACTCTCAGTGGGCTCTTGGAAAAGCCTGAATTTTCCGTAATCCAAGAGACCAACTGGTTCGTTTTAAAGTGCTACTTCTCAAATGAAAAACTTAAAACATTCTTAAGATTTCTAAGAAGCAAATCTTTTCCTGGGAATGTTATACATTGTTTAAATTGCATTTTTACATATTTCCATGAGTATATTCTAGAAACCGTAAACATTAGAATCCAGATAGAATAGTGGCAGACTACTACTCTATAATGCTTAAGACAGATAACATTTAAATTCAGAATAATTCTAAAATATCAAAACCTTACAATTGTCCTGCATGTGTGTGTGTGTGTGTGATACTTGATTATCTGCTTGAATGAGAGAATTGAATATTTGCCAGAAGTAGAGAAAACCTTCCCTTTGGAACCTTCACACTTAAATTTTGAGTAATAAAGTTTGCCTTATTAAATTTTATTGCAGCCCTGATACTTTAGTATCTGCATTAAAGTTTGCTTAGTACTATGGAGCACTGACAATGGACTTGATAAAGGTATTTACTTCGTGGTTAAGGAGAAAAATCTTCCATCCTTCTAACTCTGCTAGGTAGATTTGGGTAGCATCAGTCCTATCTTTGTGCAAGTTTCTCTCATCCTCATTGTTCTCCAACAAACACCACAGGACTCAAAACATGTTTATGGTAACCATCCTTCTTCATATAACTGAATGTCACCCTTCTCTTTTGTTTTGACATTGTGATTTAAGTAAACAATAGGTAATGGAACCTGAATTGCTATGGAATGTCAGCCTTAAACACCTTTGCCACTCCTGCTAGTTTTACACTGTTAGTTGCTAATCTATCCTGAGAGACTGCTAGGTTACAACTGTTTTCTTGGCGTTTGGGGCCCAAGGTCTCTCAGTTGTGTTTCAGTAAGCAAACTGTCCTACCTCACAATGCTTCCAGTTCATGGGGAAAGATACAAATGCGAATTGAGATGCTTATGTCTGAATGTTTTTCAGTGTGCTTCTAAAACTTCCTTTGCTAATAACACAGTGCTTTCCTGTTCAGGAGAAAATACGCTGAGGATATCATTGTTTTCCCAAATTGTATATACAAGGCTTGGAGCACTACCCTTCATGTATTCCAAGGACTAAAAACATTTTCTGGACATGATCCAAGATTGTTGCTAGGCCTGTTTTTCCTCTCATTTTCTACAACTCCTCAGGGAAAACTGGATAATCACAGTAGGTTAGCTGAAAGAAGGCTACAGTGAGTAAAATTTGAGGGTGAAATAAATCTGCAAATATGTGGAAACGACACCATTTCATGCAACTCGAAATTAAAAACCATTAAACATTTCCCATGATATAAAAGCATGTCCCCAAATATTGTTTTTATAAGCTTCAGTATATACTTTTCTCTTTCACATGCTTCTCTGGGTTGTTTTCCTTCTGTTCATTCTCTATCACTCTACATTTACCTGTCCT
The DNA here is from genome assembly GCA_004026765.1 of Micronycteris hirsuta. Lineage (NCBI taxonomy): Eukaryota > Metazoa > Chordata > Mammalia > Chiroptera > Phyllostomidae > Micronycteris > Micronycteris hirsuta. Next base: position 105,065 of record PVJI01000357.1, read on the forward strand.
AACTGACTTCTACTTGACAACTCATTTTTATCTAACATTCTTCCAAATCATAGTTTTAAGTATGTGGATTGAAGTTGTATCCAAATTAACTCATTGGAATTGCACTTACAAAAGCACAGCTATCTGTAAATCAAGAGAAACCTTTGTTCCTTCACTTCTTTTATGGATATGCCCATACTTTCCACAGATATTTACAGACAGTTCTGTTTTGAAAGACATCCTGCCTCCAATGGCAGTTCAATATATAGTCATGAGTTTCCAAATATACCGAGATATATCTTAGTCAAAACTGAATTTATTCTGTCACTTACTGTTTAACCTCATATTTACCATTCTATGTAATAGCAAGTAATCAAATTCCTCAAGCTATGAAACTCAAAAATGACAAGTTAAATTTGTGCTATTTACTAAATTTAATTGGCTTATCTGCTATGTTATATAGGTTATGAGGAAAATACGGTGGTGATTTTCTTTTTAAGTATTTTGGTGCAAATTAATTACTTGGAAAACCTGACTTTTCTGGGATTAAAATATTCTACCCTTGAATATGTCACTTTCAGACAATCTTCATCCAATCCTAGGTGAATAAAATTAAAACTGAGAATAGACAATGTATATGTTTTGAAAAAATTCCAATATATAAGTATTAACATGTGTTTTGGGAAATTGGCTTCAATTTTTAGTTGAACGTGAAACAAAATGAATAAATCTGACTAAATCCAGCCATTTTAATGGACTAAATCATAATCACTAAGAGAGGCTTCCATTTCTCACAGGGAAAAAAAAAATAGTAATGTTTCTTTAAGAATGTAACGTCCTCGGATCCTTAGTGCATCCTATGTAGAGAATCAGCTTGTCTTCCAGAAGCCATGAATGGCTGACTTTGCTTTCAGAGATCCCTTTTAATACTGAGTTCAGAAGGAAAGCTTCCAAAGCTGCCTTCATATTTTGATTCATGAAACATTTAATGGCATCGACATGGTATTGCCACTAAAAATGTTAACATTCTATTTAATATTTTTCTTTATTTAATTAAAAAGTGAGTGTTATGCCCCGGCTGGTGTGGCTCAGTGGATTGAGCGCTGGCCTGTGAACCAAAGGGCTGCTGGTTCAATTCCCAGTCAGGGCATATGCCTGGGTTGCGGGCCAAGTGTCCAGTGGGGGGCATATAAGAGGCAACCACATATTGATGTTTCTCTTCCTCTCTTTCTTCTTTCCATCCCCTCTGTTTAAAAATAAATAAAATCTTTAAAAAAAAGTGAGTGTTACAAGAATATGCATTTTCCCGCATGACTCAACATTGTTAGCAATTGATCTTTCTACTATCGTCTCTTCCCTACTGTGGAGAGCAAGATCAATAAAATGGCATTGGTCCAGTCAAGACAGCATAAAGTATATAACATGAAATGGATCACTCATGTCAACCAAGATGGCTGCCAATCAGCCATGACACTTTGGCTCAAGAGGGAAACTATGTAAGTCAAGCTATACACAGCTGGCAAGGAGACACACCTAAGATATCTGCACATGTGGTCTTAACAGCCATGTCTGCAGAGCAGAACCACTCATAGATAGACTCCCCACTTGCCATCGGGAGTGCCAAGACACTTATCAAGAAACCCACAAAGATGGAGTACACCAGTCTCAAGGTGTAACTGAGGCAGTCTTCAGGCCACTGCTGAGACAGCTGAGCTCTATACACCAGAGTGCTGACCCACACCACTCTGATCTCTCTTAGTATTGGCCACGGGAGGCTCTGCCTGCTGCCCACCTGGCTCCAGAGATCCTTCCTTGAAAGGTGCTGACAACTCCCTTGCCCACTGTGCTAATGGACTAATATGTGTGATCCCTTGCTAATAGTTTGTTTCCTTTGGGTTGTTTTGTGGATTTGTTCTGGACTGTTCATTTATTTTGTCAACAAACAGCGGGCCTTTATTTGACTACAAATGCACCCTCTGTTGAGGGTGTCAGAGTGGCCTAGTCAGTGGAGCCTTAAATAAGGACTCTAGAAATAGTTTTTCTGTTCTGATGGCAGTTTATTCAGGAAAACCAGTTTGAGGTCTGTCTCTACCCTTGTTTCCATCTGTGAGATGAGACATATCCTCATTAACCTGGGCATTGCTCAGTTGAATTGCTGTAATAGAGGATTTTAAAAATTGATCGATTGCTGAATTCTGTAGAATGAGTGAGGTGTAGATAAAAGTGGGGAAAAAAATCACCAAATGTCTCCTTGTGGCATAAAAACTTGAGTCAGACTGATTCTTTTACTCCCAGGATCAACTTTAATATGGCGAACTCTTAAATAGCAAAACAAAATACATATATGCCAAAACCCAGGAGAAAAGAACAGTAACTAGAATCTTGCAGCAGTCTTGTCTCAGGAGAGGCTGCTGGTTCTACCTCTGCTATTGACTGTGATAAACATAAGAGTTGGGATAGGAAGATGAGAGACATATAATGCCAACATGTTAAGAGTTACAGTTTATATATAGCAAGGATATGAAAAAAATAGAAGGTGTCATTAAAATCTGAAAACATGCTTAAAATCAGAAAGGGCAAACTAGTTGAAAACGTACCGCAGGGAGAATATACTCAAACTGAGGATGAGTGTATATCCCTTAATGTCTTTTCATTACTGTAGAACTGAGCTGTTTGAGTAAATTAATTTTCTAATATGTTTGCATGTTGGATTACATGGTATATTATTTAGGACACAGGATTTTAAAAAGGAATAATATGGTAACATATTTACTGTATTTATATATGAATGAGAAGTTTATAATGTAAAATGGAAATATCATTAAAAGGTACTACATAAATATGGATAAATTTATAGATTATTTGCTTAGAACTATTAATAGAAGTAAAATTTACGGAACCTTTTTTTATTACCACATAGGTTACATATGATACTAGTCTTGCTTTCCCATGTTTTTAATTTAATGCAAATTATATATCTATATCTATATCTATATATGCATACACTTAGACAATGGGATAATAACCAGCAGACAATACATTTAAAATAACTAAAATTGCATGGTAAATTTAAGCTTAATTTATCTATTATCAACTATAAATTACTATTTTTTAAATTTAGTAAGTTGTAATATTATTTAGCTTATGTGAATAATAAAAACACTGATATGATAGAAGAGTTGATCTACATATTTTTGTAGGCAGAATATGAAGATTTGGCACAATACCAGCTAACCGAGTTTTGCATTCACTGATAAATTGGGTTGCCATAGCAAGCCCATAATCACTGAGTTTCTAAGCAACGTAAGACTCCACAGACTTCCGATACGAAGGAGTCCACTGATCTTTCATCATCCTTGAGGAAGAAATATGAAAACTTGTAGTACCATACTCAACGGAGGACTTCCTGATTACTCAGTAAATCAGTGGTCCCTATAAAGTCTCCCCTGTATTTATAGCCATTTAATTAATAATAATATTCCTGTTCTTGTCTATGTTAAACACTTTTTTCAGTGCCCTATCTTCACAATGAGGCAAACAAATGCCTCCAATGCTCCCTTTCAATTCACAAGGCTCAATTTCCAACTATTTAAGATAATCACAATGAAATAAAGTTGAAGCAAGCATATAGTACTGGTTGTCTCTATAGAACATTAGATAGTGATACAGGTCAAAATAAAATATCATTACTAGAAATGGTCATATGTCACCGTAAAATAATTTTGTTTGGAACCTGTAAAATTTTACTTAATTCCAATACCTGATTTTCTATGCCTCCCATGATCATTCTACGTAGCTCATTATTACGAAGAAAAAACATCATAGGAATGATTTGCAAACTGAAAACTGGCTCCACTTAATGGTTAATTTTTGAATGCTATTTCCTATATCTATTGCACCAAAGATGCTGGAACCCAAGTCAGGTTCACAATACCATGACAGAGTTTTCTAACCTGGCACTAATATAGAGTTGCAAAGTCACCTCTCAAGCAGGTCTCAACAGTCGCCTGTTGGCTAGAGCCGTTCCAGGAATTCTAGCAGTAAAGCCTGCCTGTGTCCTCTCCTGGTTACTGTGGACTAAAAGTCTGTGTGTTGGGGGTGGGCGGGCTGGAGACAGATTCTTCTTTCTTCATGACTGGGAAGACAACCACTCTGCCTTACTATCCTAATACCATAGAGTCCAAACCAAAAGTTACATAACGATATTTATTATAATTGCATCTTCAGGTAAAAAGCAACCATTTATAAGTTAACTGTCTTCCTGAGTATGTTGTTAAGAATAAAAAATAGCTGCACAATGAATTTTCCCTTTTGGTATGGTTTTCTATTAAGATATACTTACATTGTTGCATGTATGTAAGTACATGTATGTTGGAGGGTATGGTTAATTTCAAATAATCTTGAAAGTCTTCTTACCACTTACTACTATAGTTATTACTGACAAGATAGCAGTATAGTTACTACACCTAACCAATTCCTTCCATTTTCTTTTAGATACAAGTTCTCATCTCAAAGCTTGAGACAGAAGGCCTGAAAGTCTACAATATCTCATATACTCTATTTCCAGAGAGAAGGAAAAAGCAAGTATAGCTTTAAATGAACAAGGACAAAGCAAAAATCAGATGAAAGAGATTTTAGTATTGCAGCACTAGTCTTGAGTCCTACATCACTAGGTAAGATACATTTACTATGACTCTATAGGTGTAATTACCAGTTAGAAGTCCGATGAAAAAACGCAAGGCCCCCAATGTTAATGCACCTTCTAAAGGCTGGTTGGAAGACAACAGGATAAACACTGATGACTGGTTGTGTTTGCCCCAAGTACTGGGTCAAACCACTGCTGTACATCAGTCAGCCCCACCTCCAAATAGCCAAGAATGGCTATGGAATTTTGATTGGCACTCCAGTGAGGCAGTGGGATTTCTAAACCAAAGCAAACCCTGCAGGCAGTGTTTGCCAAGCTCTCCAGCTTGAAAAGGAGCTGCTCTTCACCCTGGTTTGCTCTTTAAAAAAAAAAAAAGAAAGAAAGAAAGAAAGAAACAATTACTCTATGACGTTTAAAAGAACACAGGAGCAGCTCCCTCTCCAGGGATATCCCTACTTATTTTCTCATAGCAATTCCCCTGACTTTTTTATCCTGTGTCTTAGTTATAGGACTTTATAGTCCTAGGAGGAAGCACATAGCAACATGCACATGGGCGTTTTAGATAAGGAACAAAAGCATCAATGACTATTCTAGCTGTGGAAAGCTGGAGATCAGAGCAGCATTAGGTGGGGCTTTGCAAAATGAACAAGTTCAGATTTGCAATAGTTACAACATTCTTTTGCCACATAAGAGAACTAAAAAATAGTAATATTTGGTGGGTATACTAGGATGCAACTCCTAAGAATAAAAAAAAAACATTAAAACAAAAATAAGGACACTCTAAAAACAAGTCAAGCCATCACAGTATATGCTAAATCAGACAAAAATGATTTTTCCTGTATCATTTAAGATGATACTGCTTTGGGGATTCTTGTTAATGGCATTCTTCCTCATACACACACACTCAATGAGGATTTATGATGTGGTCACTGTGTGCCCAGAACTCCACCACAAAGAGGAAGAAAGCATTTTCTCTGCTGCGAGGTTTTCTGTAATGTACTACAAATGCTTCCATATAAAACACAATGTGTGATTATTAAGTACTTTTAATCTACCTTCTCAATGTGGGTAGCTACCTAGTTGTGAATATTCATTCAAGACCTGTCTGTTTAGAATGTAACTGAAATCTATTAGTTAGTTCTTCATCTCCTAAAATCTAGAAAATTGCATAATAAATGTAACAATGGTGTTTTCACAGGTGAGATAAATGGTTTCAAATACTTATGAATTGGCTATAAATATTACTGGCTAACACCTTCCCCTTACATCACAGGCTATAGCAATCCACTAAACGCAGTTGCCTAAGGCTCAGTTCATAAATGGCCCATTGTCTAGCCCTTGACTTCAGGGCATTCCTGGTTGCCTGACTATGACTAGGTGGTTAGCTTAATTCCATAGCTAGAATGTGAAGTGTGTGCCTCTGATTAATCCTCCATTTAAGAACTATTGGGACACCTAAAGGGACAGGGAATGGAGACTTCAAGGAGCATATGGAATAGTTGCTATTGAACTGCTTCAGTCAGAAGCCAGTCAGAGCGGGCTTTTACTGTTCCTGTTTTGAGCTCTATAACTCTCCTATTGTTATTTATTGTAGGTACCAATATTTATGGAGAAAACCCATGTGGGCAAACTGGCTTGAATAGTTTAGCAAAATATATTTTCCAGGAGCTCACATGCTAGAGGTGAAGCTCACACATGGAGCCAATTCCGCAGAAAGTCTAGGTAGAAAACCACGAAGACTCTTGGGCTCATAGGACATCCACATTTATTCAGAAATAAATGTCAGTTACTCCTAGTTCAAAGAACTTTTACCCATTTTTATGTATGATACACTTTTTTCTTCTTGTTCGTGACCTTTATATTGCAGGAATTGAAGGAATCTTAGGAATCATAGGAATTAGCAGGTCCTGATCATTTAACAGATGGAGTCTAAGAGATCTAGATAGCTGGAAATTCTTGCTCTACATTGCCTTTATTGTGACTAAGGAAGAAAAACAAGTACCTCTTCTAGAATATGACTTTCTTTTTTTCCTTACATTTCTGTTTTTTTGCCACTGATACTCCACACAAACCTTTTTTTTCAGGTTATGGACTGATATTAGTTAAAGTATTATTTTAATTTTTGTGTATATCATTTCTCTTTGTTCTTCTTCAGTAATGCTAGTTAATTTAATATTAAGTTCCTGGATAATTGGAATAATTTACACCTGTTTTTAATTCCCACTTACCGTGCCCTGTTACTAAAGTTATTTTTTTAAAACTATTCTGTTAAAATGCTCTTTTGACTTTTCAAATTTTGTTTTATTTTAAATATTTAAATTTTTAAGTCCTTTAAATTAAATTATTACATGTAGAGATAAAAATATTTCTATTTAATGAATATATTCTCTTTCTTCAGCTTCAAGTGGGACTACTTGAAAACTTCTAGGAAAAGGTAAGGGAGAGGACAAATATTTCTTAACATAACACCACTGGTCAGGTGTCATGTTAAAATTCTTTCCCGTGTCATTATTTAAGTAGATTAAAAAATTCCATAATTAGGTATTGTTAGCCACATTTTTATAGAGAATATAAATGACACAGGGAAAACAAGGCGAATGAAAAGATTTCCAGAGTTAGTATGAAGTAGGTGATCTTAAATTTATGTATCCAGGCGACAAGCAATATCAAAGCTTAGTTGGATGACGTAAGGATACGCGGTTAAGCACAAGCATTTTCTTGCCCACATAAGATCCTTACCTTTTGTCAATATAAATCTCCCAGCAGATGCATTTTGCTCTGCTACTTTGATGTTTTAGATTTCAATTACTTTTATATACAGATTATAGTTAAAACAACACATTTATTCACACACTTATTTAATACACTATTCCTCCTGGATACCAAGTATTTCTACATCCAGAGATTATGAAAATCAATAAAATAAAACCCTAACTTTATGGAGTGATGGTCCGACAGTCATATAGAAAAAGTATTATAAAATAGCAAAATAGGCGGTATAATGGAAGGTTTATGGTGAAGACCTACAGAGAGGGGAGATTTTAGGAGCGATGATAAGCTTCACAGAAGAATGAACCGATATTCCAGCTTTTTCATCAAGAATAAGTTTGAGATCAATTTCCATGTGTTTCCCAACACAGAGAAGGGCAGCGGTAGAGGATAGTTCTCTATCTTTAGAAAGGCAGCAATTTCTACCAGAAGCCAGTGACTTCAAGGAAGAAAGTAGAAGGAGTTCTTGAAGCAATGTCAAAATAAATAAGGTGAGAGAAAATTCATAACAAATTAGTTGAGTGCCTGCTAATATTTAGGAAACGTTAGGGGGAATATATATATGTGTGTGTGTATGTGTATATATATATACACATATATATATGTGTATATATATGTGTGTGTGTGTGTGTATAGTTTCACATTAGAACTTAATAGCAGTTCATATTAAACTGCCAAAAGTTATAACTTTGCTTATACAAAGAAACAGAAGTGAGAACTTAAACTTCTGCTTTAAAGCACAAAAATTTTACTTAAAGCTGAAAAAAAGAAGAAAAACATGCTGAATGAATTTTACAAGTGTCTTTGTTTTGTTAGTTGGTAATTTATAGATAAATGTTCATTTAAATTTAGAAAATGAGGGAATATATATCGATTCTTATAAAACCATACCAAGTTATTTGAAAATAATGAAGACAAAGGGTATGCACATAATTTGGAAGCACTTTAATAACTTTTAAATCTAAAAGTTTAGTTAGACTAAATATATCAAAAGGTAAATGTTTATGACAGTTATAGATGTCTTTGCTGCATTAAGTAATAAAAATTTTAAAAAGATCTTAGTATATTTGTATGTCTCTTATGGATCCTATTATCTTACCCTAAAGGTACGGGGTTAGAAAAGGCAAACATTTATATTCAGGCTTAAGGAAACAAGAAACCTGACATTGTATGAACACTTATTCACAATAACATGGAAACCTAAGTAATGTATTCTATGTTTAAAGAAATTAAATGCAGGGGGGATTTATTTCCATTTGAAAGCCCAAAGAAAAAATATGTTTAAATAAAATTTCTTTATTCTCCTATTTTTCACTATAAAACATTATTAAAGTATGGCTAGCCTATATGTAGCACTGTCATGGAAGTCAGCTTTTAATAAGTGCTGATTTTCCTCTGTTCTCCTTTATTCCCCTCATTTTAAAAGTCTTGTGACAATTCCAGATCACCCGTTTATAAATCTACCCTACAGGTGCCACCAAAGGATAATGATTTCTAGTCATATTCATCCCCAAGCCCTACTAACCTTAGCCGACGCAGACACAGCTTGACCACAGCCGACTCTGCATGTAACCCTCGCTCTGGCTTCTGTCAGACAGTTTGTCCTGGAGTTTTTCTCCCACTTCTCTGTTGCTCAACTGGATTAGGTAATAAGAACCAGAGTCCTGCTCTCCTCTGGCAAATGCGTAACTTTCAAAGTCCCTGGGGGCAGGGACTAGACTCCTCTTCGCCTGAACTTCACTGACCTCCAACACTGAAATCCAGAGACAAATGTTCAGATATATAGACAACTTCCCACAAGGAGACACCAAGACACACAATTATTTTTAATCTACTTGTAAATACCATCTAAATGGTTATCTTGTGATGCTTCCTCCTTTAGGCTAAGTACAACCAAAGCTATTTCTGGGGAGTATTTTCAAAATTCTTTGTGTTTATCTCCAGAATTCCATTGAGGGGCAGGGGCCATGGCCTTATTGTATGTTGACTGACTCTGAAAACAGTCACATCACCATTTTTATTCCTTGTAATAGCACTAGGTATTTAACTTATGAAACGATAATCATGTCAAAAACGAATTATTTTGGAAAACCAAAACTGTGTCATGTTATACTAGTGGCTAACACAGAGTACTTACTACAGGCCGGATGTCATTCTAAGAACTTTATGTAGATTATTTAAATGAATCTTCTTAACAGCCATTTGAGGTAAGTATTATTGTTTTCCTAACATTACAAATGACAAAAGTAGCAAAGCACTGAGAGGCCAAAGGACTGAGAGGTTAAGTAAATTACTCAAGGTCAGAGTGCTGAGCTTCGGTTGAATCAATTGTTATGCTTTTGTCTACAAGTAACAGAACACTCCAATGAAATCAATGAAATATATTGGGTAACACATGTCTACTTACCAAACAATAAATATTAAGAAATAAGTATCAGCTTCTAAAATGCTAGTTTTTCTCCAAAGTAGCCATTTAAAAATTTGGGGTTGTCTTGATAACACAATTATTTCATCAAAATTGCATATGTTTGTGTATGTATGTGTAATCAACTCAAAATAAAGACCATAGAAATGCCACAAGATCTCCTATCTCCTAGAAGGGTATATTTCATTAATGGGAGAAAATGTTACATGTTAAAGCTACAAAATCAAATGAAAATACAAAATAAAAGTCAAGTGCAGGTTTCCATCATTCCAGGAAACATAATTGTCCATCCTGACAAAGGAAATATGAAATATAACATTAACTAACCTAGAAAAACTAATCTCGAAAGAAAAATCACAGTTGGAAACTTTGGGAGCGGCTGAACATTACTGAAATGGAAACGAATTTCAGTCTCAAACTCAGGAATGAAGAAATGAAATTTTATTTTTCTAAATTTCATTTTTATCCCAAGCCTCCATTCTGTCTGATCCAGCATATTTCACATATTTATTTTAAGAAAATATCCCTTTTTTTTTGTACTTCTCAGTCATTTCAGATTAAAACTCAATTATATATATATTTTTTCTGAACATGTGTTATATTCAAAGAGGAGACAAGTACACAGAGCAAACCCTCTCAAGGCTCGGACAATGGCTTTCCCTTCCCTTCTCCTGACCGCAATCACTTTGAGATGATGGCTGTCCTTTTCTTAGCTCACTTCACAAACTTGTGGTCTTTGAGCACAATTTTAGGGTCCCAGTGGCTCCATGAATCTGCTTCTAAACATAGCTGCCTACACACCATACACAGCCCACAAATACTCTACTGCTCTGCTGTCATGATTGGTGCAATGTCCTCCAAGGTTTGTTCTCCCCGAACAATATCTCTTCTCTGAGATCCTCATACTTTTCCTCTGGGGTAGAAGGCCAGGCAGCTTGCCTTCAGGAATGAGTCTGCTACAGGCCGGATCATGTAGCTCTCTGGGGTTCATTTGCATCTAGGCTCCTGTGTTCCCACTTCTACCCAAGCTTATAGCCTTTGTATCTATTTTGGGATTATGTTGAGGACAATTGTTCTGGGTTGATCATAGCTGCTTTGCAAGTCTTTAGTAATGTAATGTCAGTTTCTATTGTCGAATGAAGTCCTTCCTCAATTTGCAGCTTCAAATCTTGCAGTCCGAAAACAGAATGAAAAGGGTGGGAGGGACAAAACCACATGGATTAATACCTCACAGTCTCATTCTATCATATAACCAACACTATAAATTGTGTGAAACAAACACATGACAGAAGTCTAGCTGACAGATTAATGGGGACTGAAATGCTAAGAATATGTTCACAGAACTCTTAGATACTTAATCTCCCCTAGATTAATTGAATATAAATAAGTAGAAGAAAATAGGATTCTCAGCAAATAAAATTAGGTACTTACATAAAGGATTTATCAGTATAATTGGTATAGTTGAAAAAAGGCATGTTGAAAAACCTAAGTCTGGTGTGACATGAAGGTTCATATCTACAGGTTCAAGGAAGTACCTCTAAACCCACTTATTATAGACTTAAAGGATGAAGTATAACCTAGTCAAAACATTGAAGAAGGGAATGCAAGATAATTTGGAGGTTTAAAATCATGACCAAGACCTCTGGTTAAACATGGCAGATTGAATACATTTTTTTGGCATCTGAAATCTCATTGAAATTAAAGTAATATAATTTCTAAAAATTCGGAACACATGTGTTCTGGCCATAGATTTAAATGAGAGAGGACAGAAAACAAGTCAACATTTAGGAAGCAAATGGACTTATGAAAATTTCTCAGCAGATCATAAAGTATCCGATTCTAAACATATAAGCCTAGAGCTGAAAGACAATGAGAAGCAAAAAGAATCTTGTATACAATCCTAGATGGGACCATGAACTAGCAGCATGGGGTGAGGGGGTCATGAACTAGATAGGAAAATCAGGGTCTAACTTGGTTGACTACCTTTAGAAGACTCAAACTTTAGATCTTCTCCCTATATACTCTGTACAGTCTGCCTGTTCCTTCTTCACCTGTTAAAAGGTGGGGTGTTGGAGGCCCAGCTGGGTGAATGAGCTAGATCCACGTGGAAATAAGTTTACCTAAAAATGCACATATCAGTATCTTTTCCACTGCTACTTTTAAAACTCTACCAAGCAAGACAGTACAGCATTTCTTTCTGAGTGAACTGACTGGAGCAAGAGAAAAGACTTATTCATACTACTTTTTCATGGAAGTGGGGTAATGAAGAAGGACAATGAAATGGTCAGGACCTTACCTGATCATTCTAGAGCAGTAATGTCCAATAGAAGTACAACATAAGCCTCATGTTATATATATATTTGAAATGTCCAGTAGCCACATTGAAAGCATAAATAAATAATTGATATTAAATTTATGTTTTTAATTTTTTAACTTTTATTTATTTATTTTTAGAGAGAAGGGAAAGGAGGGAGAAAGAGAGGAAGAGAAACATCAACATGGGGTTGCCTCTAGCATGCCCCTACTGGGGATCTGGCCTGCAACGTAGGCGTGTGCCCTGACTGGGAATTGAACCAGCGACTCTTTGGTTCACAGGCTGACACTCAATTCACTGAGCCATACCAGCCAGGGCTAATATTAAATTTAATATTATATATTCTTTAGTCCAGTATCATCAAAACTATCATTTCAATCAATATAAAATTATTAATAAGATATATTACTATTTTTGTATAAAGTCTTAGAAGTCTGGTTTTTATTTCATGCTTAAAGCTCATCTCAATTTGGACTTAGTTCATTTTAAGTTCTCAGTAGCAACCTGTGGCCAGTGGCTCCATATTAGACAGTACAGCTTTAGAATGAGATTTTATTTGTTGGCCACAATATTAAATAAATGGGCAATCACTACACATTTCAGGAACACTTCTGACATGCAAGACAAAGTTTCGAAACAAGTAAGCAAAAAATAAGAATACATATAAGGAAAGGGAATAAAAATACACTAAATATTTCCGTGATTAATGTTTTCTAACTAAGAGAAGATATTGCATTCATGAAACTAGAGAGACAGAAACCCATGAAATATTTAAAATGTTAAAACAGTGATTGCAGAAATAACACAGTCAGCAGAACAGTTGGGTGGGCTGTCAGAGTAGCAGCATCACAGCACAGGAGAGCCGTGAGAGCAACACGAGGCTCTTAGAATAGATCCAACATCCATGTGATGGGATTTGCATAGAACACACAGTAAAAACCGGAACAAAATGGGGAAGTAAGAATAGTGTGCATGAATATTTTCTAGAATTGAGGGATATAAGTCACCGGAATTCAAGATGCCACCCAGCTACAGTACAATGAATTAAAAAGGCCGCAGGCCATGGCCTATCTGCCTGTCTTTAGAAAGTCACAAGTATCAGGAATAAACAGAAAATCTTGAAAGTCTCTGATTGGCTTGTGAGAAAGTCTCATACAAATCAGAAAATAAACAGAAAAAAACAAACTTTGATAGCCGTACTGGGAATTTAGGAAATCAAATGAGCAATCTTTTCAAATATCTGAGGGAAACTGATTTCTAACTATTATTCTATGTACAAAAACTTTTTTCAGATTGAGGATAAAGACATAGTATTATACCCAAGTTCCCAAATTTTACTTCTATTTTTACCCTTTCTTAGGAAGCTGAAGGAACTCTCAGAATATAAACTCCAGTAAAACAAGGAAGTAAACCAAGAAATCAGAGCACAGAGAATTGAGGACAGAGCTGATCAGATAATTAAGATAAAGGGAATTTCCAGGGAGAAGTTGAAAGGGAGTTTCAGGGTAACAGATCTGTCATGGACCTAGGAAACAAACCACTCAGTATTGGATCAGGAGGACAGAGGACTTAAGGAAGAAATTATCACCACCAGGAAAAAAATAAATTGTACCAGAAACAAAGCATTCATTATATACTTCTTGGCTCTGCTGTTCAGAAAATTTATAATAATAATGTAAACAATCAATAATATCAAAAAATAATTATGTTGATTGAGTTAGGAGAAGGAAAGCATTGTGGAGATGGTAGGTAAAATGGGTAAAGTGGTATTGCTATGGAACTTTAAAAATCAGATGTTTTCTACCACAAGAATAAAAGGCTACTGTGTAAAATAAAACAATTTAAAAAAATCAAGGAATAGCACTATAAGCATGTTATCTAGAATTCATTCAAAGTGTTTTCTCCTTGAAATGGGAATTTGTTCAAAAGAATTCCAATTTCATGGGATTGGGGGAAGGTGGGAAAAATAAGGCAATTATCTTTAAATTTTCTTTAAACTTTAAGGCACTATTTGACTTTTTCAAATAACCCTTGATAACCCGTCCCCCTTTTTCTCATTATCCCCTCCCATCGTGTTCTTTATTTCAATGTCTCTGCCAGCATGTTCTTTATTTCAATGTCTCTGGTTATATTTGCTTGCTTGTTTGTTGTGTTGATTAGGTTCCATTTATAGGTGAGATCATCTGGTATTTGTTTTTCACCGCCTGGCTTCTTTCACTTAACATAATACTCTCCAGTGCCATCCCTGCTCTTGCAAGAGGTAGGAGCTCCTTCTTTCTTTCTGCTGCATAGTATTCCATTGTGTAAATGTCCCATAGTTTTGGTTTTTTTTAATATTCAAATACATTTTAAAACAAGATTTTATTCATATTGAGCTCTGCTCAATAATTGCTTATCAATCCTTTCCTTTTTTCCCTATTTTGTGACTCACACCTTTATTCATAATTTTGCTGACAGGTCATTTTCTAAAGCATTTCCCTAGAAACCTATCTTCTCAGAATACAGCTTTGTTTTCTACTTTTCTGAAAATATTGAGGCCATCCACTCTATAATCTCAAAATCTCAACATAAATATAATGCTTGCTTTACCTAGTCACTATAATCCCTCACCTGCAAATCCTCAGCTCTTATGATGGTATTTTCTTGCATGGATAGTTGTTCAAATTAATGTTCCCAGGAGAAGATAGGTGTTAGAAATTTCCAGAACTGCCATTTTGCTGACATAATTCCTGTTTAGTTTAAACATTTTATTGAACTCTTTATAAACAGTTGTTATATAATTCTGTATATCAGAAAATCAACCCCAAAACATTTACATCTTTTTTGGTAATTTGACAGAGATATCACAGCTCCCATTCAGTTCCGCTGTAAATCTAGAACACATTCCCCTGTTAAAATTATCTTCACCAACATTTTTAAAAACATACTTGGGAAACTTTAGTGTAATAGTATTTACAAAAGAAAGGAAATAGATTCAAATAATAGATGATCAAGTAAACTTAGATTGGAAGATTATTTATAGATTATCTGCTACAACTTTCCATTTTAGCTAAGAAGCAGAGATGACATTAAAAATTCTTAATGTCACAGGTAGTAAGAGAGCAGGGATCAAACTCATGTCTCCTCATTCTGAAATCTGAGAGGGATTTTAATGATCAGTTAATCTAAATAATTTATTTTTTAGATGAGGAAGCAGAGTTCCAAATTGTTCATATACAGTTTGGCTTTATGGAATACTAAATACTAAAACTGACAAGCTTAGGGGAAGCCTGCAGGGTATGCCTTACAAACCCAGAGACCAGTCACCACACTGGGAGGTCTGAGCATAAGAATTCCCAATTAAAAGTGGGTCATGGTGGGTAGTCAAGTCTTAGGCCTGTCCCTTCCTCAGCAAAGGTCAATCTTTCACTTTGAAATTGTATATTATCCTTGTGCATCTAAGATAACATACCTGTGAGATATCAGAGTAATCTTTTCCAGAGCATGAGGCCGCATTGTTATCTTCTTGGGTCATTATCTTCTTGCCCACGTACCATCTCCATGTGCTATAAATGGTCATTAGCCACTATGCACTACCCACCAATGTAAAAGAAGTACATATCCCTCAGTTTTGTTTTTTATCCAGTCTCAGGGATTTCCTCACTTTGCTTTCTCCCATCTCCATAAACTACCATCAATGAATTTTATATAACTCTCCTTATGGCTCCTCCTTAGATTCTAATGTATAAAGTAAGCTACAAAATTGCCATTCTTTATTTTTTATAAGATAGAGTTTATTTAGAAAGTCACAGAGGTAGGAAAAGTGATCCAGCTAGGCATAGGTTCAGGAAACACATTACACAGGGGAAAAATGGGCCCTAGGAGCTTAAGAAAGGTAAAGGTAACACGCCTGGGGGAGTGTGAGGGGTGAGGGGGAGGTGCAGGCTTGCTGTGCTCACCAAATTGACATCCTTTTGAGCACTCTGTTGAGATTTTGCTTCATAGCAATCATCATCAATTTGGCTCAATTCAACTCTTATAAGACTTTTTCTTTGGCTAGTCATTCTTTTGTCAACAGTTTTTAAAATCTTAATTATAAGCTAATTTGCACCCATTTTATAGATGGGGAAACAGACATAGAAAGGTTAATAATTTATTCAAGGTCACAAAACTAATATGTAGCACTTAAATTCAAATCTATCCAATGCTATATAGCCTATAATTTCTGCATTTGGGAACTGCTATCAGGAAAACTCTTGGAGTTTTCATGAAGCTTCCTCTCTAAGGTTTTTTTTTGAGGGGGGGTGCTGGAGGGTAGAAATTACAAAGAGAAGAAGTAAAGACAACTCTAAGCTTTGGACTAGAAAGGAGAAAAGATGTTCAGAAACTCATTTATTCATTTAAACACTTACTAAACATTGACCATATCCAGGCTTTGAGCTTGGCACTAGGATAAAAAGGTGAATGAAATATAGTCTTTAATATGTTTTGGTTTTACTGAGAGAAGATAGATTATAAGATAATGCAAGGGCTTCAGTGGATAAATAGATACTTTCTAAACAAACAAGAGGGAGGATGGTCATACACAAAAAATAGCACACATAAATGCAGCAGCAGGAAGAAATAATATATTTGGAAAATCACAAAAATTACTTTAAGGAAAGTAGCAAAGAGAGAGGAAAATGGCTAGAGACCAGATTTTGAAGCCCCTTGCATAGTATTCTAAAAAGTTTGAATGTATTCTATAAGCACAGTAGAATCATTAAGTAATTTAAGTAGAGGAAGTGGTGGGATAAGAGTTTTCACTTGTAAAGGATCATTTTAAAAGCAGTAAATTGGGATGAAAGTTGACATAGAAGACTAATAAAATAATACTGGAAAGACATAAGGTTTTGACCCAAAACTTATATTTTGTCTTATGAAGAAAATGTAGGCTCCTTCTGGACAGAGCTTTGATTAGTGAGAAAGCAGTTGCAGTTTATGGTGGCGGTCACAGCCAAGAGGCTATGAAACCGAGAAGCAAGCCCTAGAGTCATTCTCATAAGTGAGAGAAAGACGCTTGCTAAACTTTTTTCATGGCAATCTGGAACATAACAGCAGGAGTAGAAAAAGGAAAAGTAATGAAAACTGAGTAAGAACTGAAGCAACAGTCCTAGTAAAAGCAGAGATAAAACACTAAAGGCCAAAGGAAAAGATGGGGGGCCTCTTAGCCCTTCTTTTATATTGGCTCCGGTTGAAGTGACAACTCTAGTATAACGGAAACAAATAGCAGAGCAGGCAGCAAGGGCACTCACAGGCTGCAGGCGACACTGGGAAGTATTGCATCTCCTAATTTCTCATTCTCCCCACTTCCCATTCCAGGCTCGGGTTTGGCTTCCCAGGAAGTGCAGAATCAGAGCACTTCCACGTCACAGGGTTGGAGAACGACAAACTGGGTAAGGAGAGGGAACAAAGCCAGGACCCCACTGCAATGGCCCCATAAATGAAGACGGATCCTTAGACTTATTGGGCTGGCCAAAAAGTTCATTTGGCTTTTTTTCATAAGATGGCTCTGGTAGCACTTAGTTGTCTTTAACTTCATTTGAAATAATTTTGTTAGATTGTATTGTGACAGCTGTCATCTCAGGATGCATTAAAAAGAAACAACATCAACATTAGTGAATTTTTGTGTAGCCATTTTAATATTGAAGATGGAATAAAATACACAACATTTTTGGCATATTATGCTTTATTATTTCAAGAAAGGTAAAATTGCAACTGAAACTGTGACTGATCGAATATGTCAAAAGTGGTTTGTGAAGTTTCATGCTGGAGATTTCTTGCAGGATGATCATGATCCCTGGTTGGGTAGACCAATTGAAGTTGAAAGCAGTCAAATTGAGACGTTAATTGAGAATAATCAATGTTTCACCATGCAGGAAATAGCAGACATATTCAAAATATCCAAATCACTAAAGTTATTGGTGAAAATGAAAAATGTGTCTTATTTTACAGAAAAAAGCTAAATGGACTTTTTGGCCAACCCAATACGTAGTCACTGGATTAAGTAACTGGATTCAGTTAAAGAATGACCTTTTCAGGAAGAAGCAATGAAAAACATGACTATATGAACCTGCCTTTTGGTGAACATATTTATAATTTATCTTGTTCAGCCAGTGAGTGTATAAAACATAAATGTATTATGACAGTTCAAAGAGACATAGAACAAAGAGAGAAAAGTCTTAAACCAGCAGAAAACAAGGAGACACCCAAAGAAATAATCTGGGTAGTTTTTATAATTAAAAACAATCAGCACTGAGAAGTGTTCACTGTTTACCTTTACAGCTTATATGCTCTGGTGAAACACGGAACAGATGTAAGCAAAAAAAAAAAAAAGAGAGAGAGAGAGAGAGAAAGCCGCTCTTTTATTCTGGCATAAATCATACAACAACTGTTTTAAAAGTATATGTGATGTGTAAAGACTTCTCAGAAAAGTGCAAGTACAGGAAATATTTTAGGTAAGAAAACTGATTGACCATAACCCTCTTTTCTCACACGTAGGTGCCTGCTCCTAAACTGAGCACATAAGGCACTCTTTTCACCGTCACAAAAAGCAGTAATGAATGCTCATCTCTAGCAAACTTTCACACAGTAATGTTAAAGAATATACCACATATCATAAGCAAAAGTACATTATGCAAATTTGACCCTAAATAAACTTCAAAAATGCTAACTTCCCAAGTAACTAGTTATTTTAATATTATTCACATTATTCCCCTGTTATTACTGTTAACAAGGAATTAAGTCAGTTATCAGGATTCTACTATAATTTAACTCTTGAATCATTCAGATCGAAAGATCCAAAGTGCTGCCTTTGGTTGCAAAGATGAATAAAACCGCAGCCATGGCGCCTATCTATAACGTAAAAAGATTGAAGCCCTGTTGTTCGATTAAAAGTTAAAATGTTTAACTAAAATTTAATTTCTGTATTTCAGTTTCTTCAGTACATTACTGTTCTCAGCTCACATAAAACAAAGCTACATGTTTTTCTAGAAAATAGGAAAGATAAAATATGATCACGCAAAAGGGTAAGCCTTAAGAAGAAAGTAAATATGACCTTTTTTTTTAAGATCATATCTTCAAGAGTAAGTAGCTAAAGGTCAAACTCTATGAAGTTTAGCCAAAATAACTTCCCCTTATTAGCAAGATAATGTGATAAAGCAGAGGTGGTAAACACATCACTCTCTCTTTTGCCCTGCCTGATGTGGCTCAGTGGATTGAGTGCCAGCCTGCAAACCAAAGGGTTACAGGTTCGATTCCCAGTCAGGGCACATGCCTGGGTTGCAGACCAGGTCCCCAGCATGAGAGGCAACCACACACTGATACTTCTCTTCCTCTCTTTCTCCCTCCCCCTCTCTCTAAAAATAAATAATTTTAAACATCATTCTCTCTTTTATACTGCCTTTATTATATTTTAAGACTAAAAAAAAGAAACTCTATAATAGAGAAACTTAAACTTACATATGGAACTAAAACCTTGGATTTATTATGCAGCTCTTGTTTAAAAAGCATTTATGTATAAATCAAAGAAAGTGGCATATATAACAACATTCAAAGTGTCTGAAATATTACATTATGGAAAGATTTTTTTCTATGTATGATTTACCAAATCAAGCTTAATTTATGGTTTTATCTCATTTCCTTTACAGACTTATAACAAGTTATAAAGTGAATTATAAGCATGGGACATATGTTAATATTTTTAATCATTTTAAATTCATACAATAATGAAATATTTAATATTATTCAATTATGAACTTGAATCATTTACTAGATCTTGTTTTCTTTAAATGAAGCTTATGATAATGGTATTCTATTACCAAAGGTGAGATTATCCCATTTATCCTCTATATCTAGGAAGCATCAAGAATATCTAAGTAAAAACTTTGGCATATATATTTTCTACTATATTTATATAACTTCAACTTAGATGCATATATCCAGAAATATGTTAATTTATAATAATTCTCAATTAAAAGAATCTTGATAATATCTCAGCAGAGATTAAGATCTTTATGTAATAAGTAGAAAGAGCCCTTAATTCACATGTTACTTTAACTAAGTAAAATTAAAATCTTATTCTATATATTTCATATCTACCAGTAGTATATATTTCTTCATTTATATAATAAATTAGTTTTTATGGTATAAGGTCACAAAAGCTTATTAAATCCCTAAACCATTTGTGTACTTTATAGTTATTATACACAGATTAATCTCCTCTTGTGTTTCTTATTGATCATCAAATTGCTAGCATAAGGGGAATGAGATTTTGTGTTAAAATACTCAATGTGTTCAGCATATCATAGGTTTTGGGGAGAAAGTTACAAAGAAATCTATTAGAATCTTATCATCAAAGTAGTGGACAGTGGATTTCATGAAAGTAGGTTTAATTACTGAGAAAACTTTTTTTTCTTCATGATAAAGAAAACAGCCCCTGACATTCAGGGCTTGGCCTGGTGCTATCTGCTCGTCTTATTGTTTCAGAAACTGGCCTGGCAGTCACGGTCAGGCCTTGGTTTCCTCTCGGTCAGCATAAACAATTTCACAGAGCATCAGCCCTACACAAGGCCAGGCCATCATGATGGATCAAGACCAAAACACGGTGCTCTGTAATCCTGTTTGAACACAGACAAACGATCAACATCGTCTAAGCCAATGGTTCCACACATTTTTGGCTATTCTCATGCACACCCACTTTTTAAGAACTACTGTTCTAAATCTAGTCCAATTCAAACAGCTGCTAAAACTGAGCTGTGTGCTAGAAGATAAAACTTCCCATTCTCAGTTTCCAGCATTCACTTACCAGTCTCCGTTTTCCAAAAGAAAGAAGGCTTTAAAACTAGATTGGACTCGGAGTTTGGCTCCTCTATCCTAGCGCATGTCCTTCCCTAATCTTATCTTGCCCTCAACCCTTTGCCTACATAGCAAGCACCTGCTGGGCAGTCATGCCAGCAACTTGATGCAATGTCTCCTTTGGTTCCCTTCAGCACCAGATCACAACCCAGAAGATATGCAAATTCTTGCTACAGTCTTTTTACTGGTTCATTTTCCCCATTCAAACTCTTTCTCATTCTTGAATTTTGCAGATTACTTTTGGAGCTACTTTCTAAACATAATACTCATAGTTTGAAGTATTAACTTTGTTTTGTATTTATGCTTTTATTTCTCATTAGCAGTGGCAAATGTTTCATTCATCTGTCGCCCTTGCAAGA
The DNA here is from genome assembly GCA_004026765.1 of Micronycteris hirsuta. Taxonomy (NCBI): domain Eukaryota; kingdom Metazoa; phylum Chordata; class Mammalia; order Chiroptera; family Phyllostomidae; genus Micronycteris; species Micronycteris hirsuta. The sequence goes on from PVJI01000357.1 coordinate 126,430, forward strand.
ATAAAATTAAGTACATTCCTTAAGCATTCTTAGTCTGAAATTTTAATTGGGATAAAATGACAGAATCGGTAAAATGAGAACCTGATACTTCCCGTGAAGTAGCTCACAGCTCAGCTAGGCAGGTAGGTTCATAAAGCTATAGAACACTGGAGCACCTCCACTGAAGTGGGCAGAGTGCGCACTGGGCTGGGAAGGAGGTGGGGGGGCGGCTGAGGGGAGGCAATAGCTTACTTGAGAGTTATAAATACAGCCCCATTTTAGAGGAAAAGTTTTCAGGTTTTCACTATTGAGTATATTACCTGAGTGTCATAAACAGCTTTTATTATGTTGAGGTACTTTCCGTCTATATTCTATTGTGTGTTCATCATAAATGGATATGGTATCTTATTAAATGTTTTTTCTGCAACTGTTGATAAGGTCATATGATTTTTGTCCCTTTGTTTTGTTAATGTGGTGTATTACCTTGATCTATTTACCTATGTTGCACCATCCTTGTGCCCCTGGAATGAATCCCATGAGATCGTGATGTATTTTTTTCTTTTTGATTTGCTAGCATTTTGTTTAGAATTTTTGCATCCATATTCATCAGAAATATTGGTCTGTAGTTTTCTTTGTTGTGTTATACTTGCCAGGTTTTGGTATCATGCTTACGTTGGCCTCATAAAATGTGTTAGGAAGTATGCCTGTTCTTCAGTTTTTTGGAAAAGTTTGGAAAGGATAGGTATCAAATCTTCTTTGAATGTCTGTTAGAATTCAGAGTGAAGCCATCTGGTCCTAGATTTTTATTTTTAGGGAGGTTTATGATGCTTCTCTCAATTTCCTCACCATTGATCGGTCTGTTTAGATTTTTCTTTTTTTTTTTGCAACTTCTTATCTCTTACCAAAATGACATTCATTTGTACTTGTTACAGAAACAGTAAGTGGTAGGTAATTGATAGCACTAGGTAATTTGTCCAGACATGAAAGAAGGTGTTCTCAGGAAATGCCTTTTTGAAGTGTCTTCTGTCACCATTTCAAGACAGGCCTGCTCAGAAAAATCCAATACTATTCCTTCAGTTACTTTATAAATATAGATTTTCCAATCTTTCATGATTCATATATTTCTAGGAATTTGTCCATTTCTTCCAGGTTATTGAATTTGGTGGCATATGGTCTTTCATAGTATTCTAGAATGATCATTTGTATTTCTGTGATGCGTGGTAACTTCTCTCTCACTTCTGATTTTGTTTATCTGAGCATTTTGTCTTCTTTCCTTAGTGAGTCTAGCCAGGGACTTGTCAATTTTATTAACCTTTTCAAAGAACTAGCTCTGAGCTGTATTAATTGCATACAATGCAATATACAGAACATGTATCATAGAAATGTATACTTGAAAACTAGATAATATTATTAACCAATGTAACTCCAATACATTTGAATTTTTAAAAAGTTAAAAAAAAATACAGGCCCGGGTAAAGTGAACAAAGGCATTCCCCCAAAATATAGTTCCATAAGAAAACGTACAACTTGGGAAGTACAGGTATTTTGGTGAGGCTTCGGTACAGTGCATGAGCTTTGGAAAGACAAGACAGGGCACTGGAGAGGTAGGCACGAATGGCATAGTAAAGACCTTACATGATGCATAGTGTATGAGAGATTGAGGTTTGTGCTTGAATACCTAGAAATTCTTTTCAAGAATGCATCTTGAAAGCAATATAGAGCTACTCAAAGGTGTTTAAGGAAGGAGTGCAATATAAAATTTGGGTTTAGGAAGAGGTCTCTGGCATAATGTGGAGAATGCATTGGAGGAAAGGCCAGAGGAAATTTCTTGAAATAATCTAGGCAAGAAAATACATGATCTGAATTAAGGCAATGGCTGGAGAAGAAGAAGTTGGGAAAGATTTCAGAAATATGTAGCATTGAGCAGGGAGATCATTTAGAAGGTAGTGTGAATAGCTAAGTCTCAGCACGTAATTAGCGAGGCAGTGAGAAGTACAAATCAAGAATGCATCCTAGCTTTCAAACTGGAGCGACAAGATGAAAGAGTGGAGTGAGACAGTAGCAGTAGATTTGGGAGTGGGGTTGGTTAGTTCTGGCTGCATTTTCACTAATGAGTGGCAGCATCCTGAACTAGTTTCTTAATCTACCTGAGTCTGTTCATACCACTACCCACATTAAATTTATTATGATAATTAAGTAATAATAGTCAACCCTTTTATAGTACTTATGTGGAGGTCACTTGTACAGTTTATATGTAGTGACTTGCTTATCTTGAGCAATTTCTCTATGAAGTAGATACTTTTTTATCTGTTTTACAGATGAGGAAGCACAGGAACAGAGAGGTTAACTAACTTGCCCAAGGTCACAGAGCTGGGAAGTAACAGATCCAAGTTTCAAATCTACTGAGTCTGGCTACAGGTACATGCATAACTCATAGATACAGATGACAGTGTGGGGATGACCAGTGGGCAGAGGGGAAGGGGGATGGATGGAGGTGGGCAAATGGGGTGGGGAATGGGGACATCAGTGATAGTGTCAATGATAAATTAATTAAAAAATAAAATAAAATAAACAATGAAAAAATAATAAAGTTACTTGCCTAAGGTCACTAAGGCTTTAAAATCTGGAAAAAATAGAAAATGTACCTCAACTACTAATTTACAATGCTTATTCAATACTACACACTTTGCATAGTAATTATCAGAGTGCCTGGGAGGGACCAGTAGGTGATAAAGAGCTATTATAATTATTTAACCCATCCATTTATTTAAAAAGTATTTACAGACTACATGTGTGTGCACTAAACACTAGGATCGATTCAAGCACAGTAAGAGGCACACCCATCTCGCGGATATAAACAATTCAATTTTGTACATAAAAGGCACATCATGAATCAGAACACAGTGACAAGGTTGTGTGTTGAAAGAGTTTAGATCATTTCAAATCAAGATGTGGACCATCTGCATCCAGAACGTGACCAGCAGGCACATAGATAGGTGAGTCTGCAGCTCAGGGGAGAGATCAGGGCCATGAGATGTAGCTTCGGATCTGTTCAACATATAGATTATAGGTGAAGACACAAAAATAGGTAAGATCCCTTAGTAGGTGTTGATGGGGATGGGGGCAGAGAAAGACTTCAGAAAGGGAAACTTGGGGATGACTATCTAATGGCTGGGCAAGCGTATAAAAGCTCACTTAAATTCTATTGCCTCATAGTATTCACTTGTAAAAATTAATTGATCTTGGTTTAAGAATGTTCTAACTATTTCCACTTCTAATATTTACAGCTTTTACTATGAACATATGTTAATGTTGGGAGAGCAGCTGAAAACAGAGTCTCAACCTAAACCTCAGAAAACAGTAACAAGAAAAAACAGCTTCATAGCGGTCGCTTTGCCATGGTAAATAATTAGTAAGTAGTTTTCTTTTTTCACAAAAGAGCATTCAGATTGTGTCCATTGCTTTTATTTATCTACAGGATTTCAACTGAAGACACGCTCTTGCTGTTACTATGTACAGAAGTTCTGCATGGGGGATTTTAGAGAGACAACAAAATGGCATCTTTAACACTCGGGAGGAATATTAATGGGGTAGAGAAGATAGTGCTAATAATTATAGTACTCTTTCCTTCAGTTCACCTTTCATACTAAGATTTACTTTATTTCTTGACTGATCTTGTTTTTTCCCAACTACACGTGGTAAAGCAGAGCATTTTAGTGAACTGTTATAATAGGACTGCAATGTGAAGAGGCTACACACAGGGGTGTGGAAGACTAAAGGTGAAGAAACCTTCCAGAGGCTCTCAGTGAAGTCGGGAAGGCATTCTGACCGAGGGATTGGGAGAGGCAACAGGTGACGGCTGCACCTCTACCGTTTGCCAGCCATCACCTCCACCCTCAGAGAAAGTTTTGGGGGCGTGTGTGACTAGCCTAGCAAAGAACAATGTTATCCATGCCGTTGTTTCCCATGAAGTTAGAAGTGGAGAAATCACAACTCACGCCTGGAGGTAAGGTTAGCGTAGTCTGAACGTGACCACTGGACCCAGAGTGGAATTGACCAAGCTAAGAGTTTTTCTTTAGCTTTATCCAAAACTTGGTACACTCAGCGAAGATAGCTAAGAGAGTGAACACAGAGGCAAGCACATTTAAGCTTGGCACATGGATTCCGGAAAAAGATTAGAACTTCAGAGGAGTTAGGTGAAATAAACAAGCTTCTTGTGCTGACTCACTAAAAAATCGGTGTCTGTAAGTTTAAATACTTAGTGTAAATTGAATTACAGAATATTTCTCTATTAAATTTCATGATTTATTTTAACAGATGATCTTCCCTACATTACAAGAAAACAAATAACTCAAACACTTGGGAAGGGTGGGATGGTGCTGAAGATGGTAACACTCCATAAAACTACCTTCCTGAGGATTCTCACATGAGAAAGCTGCACAGACATATGTACGGCTGACCCCTGAACTACACAGTTTTGAACTGCACAGGGCCACTTATACGTAAATCATTTTCAATAAATACTGGTACTATTCTCTTTTCTTTTTCAGTTTACATTTGGGAACCCACAGATAGGGAAGGCTAACTATATGCATTGATCTGCATTGTGTTATGTAGGAGACTTGAGAATCCATGGATTTTGGTGTCTGTGTGGGTGTTGGAACCAATCCCCCTTGGATACCGAAGAACAACTTAAGTTTTGGGACAGTTGAAAGTTATATGCAAATTTTTAGCTGAACAGTGGGTGGATACCCCTAACCTTCATGTTGTTCAAGGGTCACCTGTAGATGTGTCATTTTGCATATTTCAATAAGAATACTAAGAATAAGAGATTCAATAAATAGATTTTTAAAGTGTTAACATGATCAAAAATTTTTTAAATTTTAGTTTTAGTCTTTATTGGTAGGTGAACATTTTAGGTTAGAAAAGATTTACATGTCATATTTTTTAATAAATAAATAAAATCTACCTACTGAGAGTTTAATGTGTCATTGGGTATTGCTGATACTAAGTTGCAAATGATCCCTGTCTTGCTGGAGTTATCAGCCCAGAGGCATGTGCCAACTCTACGTAATAGCAAAGGTCTGTGCACAGCGCCCTTATCACTGCAAATGGCCCTTATCCCAGCTTGTGTTCTCCTGCATTGGAACTGCCCATCAACATGTCTGCTTAAGTGTAACTTTTGACCAAGCAACTCTTAAAAAGGACAGGGCTCCTAGAAACTGGAGGTTTCCATAGAAACCAGAGGTCTTAAATCAAGCTAAAATTTAGATTAGTGTTTGTTCCCCATCTCAGACAAGACAGTTCAACAAAATTAATTTACAAAACGATCAAACCTAAGCTTAAGATGTACACTACTTTAAGTTATTTTATGCCATGTGCTGTATGTGACTTAGCATTTTGAGAGGAATTTGTGTATTTAGAAACATCATGGCAAGGAGCTAAGAGTGGGCGAGGGGAGCAACGCTGTAACAGTCACTAGTTTGGCCGATTTTCTCCAGGAGATTGATGGTTCATTGAGGGTTCTGTTTGTGTGCAGTGATGGGGAATGTGTCCACAAAATTCAACCTGTGCTATATTTTTTATCATTTATAAAGTTAACTGATTTTATTTTTAACTTTCAAAAGGTTTATTCTGTCTAAACAAAATTTAGAACAGCCACCTGGATTTCAATAAAAGTTCGGCACAATCTTGTTTCTAACAACAGACGAGCGTGTGACACGTAATAAACACACGTAAATGTTTTCAAACGAATGCGTTAATGAATCTGAATGAGACCGATTCCATCATGCAGTCAGTCAAAAACCAGTGCAGTTTTGCTGTTTTAGGGTTAACATTTATATTTAGAAGATTAAATAAGAATGTTGGTCAAAAAGATCCTGCTTACTTTATAAAAATGTATGTGCGCTATAAACAGACACTCTCCTGAGGGTCCTTGCTTTGGGACCACCAGACTGAATAAACTAACTCGTATCATTTCTAAAACTTCCTAGAATGAGGCCAAAATTGATACCTTATAATGGCATCTGTTACATTTCAAATAGAGTAAGAATAAATTTCCAGCATAGAATAAAATGAGCCTCCAGTTACAGGTCTATTCCACTGTGTTCTTAATTTTTAAAACCATGACATGACTATTAATAGTCTTTCTGACTTCCTAAAATTAAAATGAGAGAAATATAAGATTTATATTGAGAAGATTAAATGAGGAAAAAAAACATTAATTGAGAGATGAAACTAATCTTAAAAAAGAACTCTGTCCTTATGGCAGTTTTAAACTTCACAGGCACTGAAGGGCAAACAATGCTTTTCTATTTGAGCACACTCTGGAATCCTCGGTGAATTGTAGCCAAGCTCTCTGCTCTGTCCCCTCCACTTGCCTGCCAATTTTCTGTCATTTCCTCCTTCAGATGATAGGGTTTGTGTGACAAAGTTCTCTGAGTATGTTTCAAAACATCTTAAACTATTTAACATTCTACTACCAAGCACCTTTGTTAAAGTGTTATTTAATTCTTTGCAAGACTAAATTTGTCAGAAGGCGCAGAGCAGCATTCGCCTTAGCCTTCTCCATAAAGAAATGGCTAGAAAGCTCACTGTATGGAACGAAGCAATGGCATACTAATTGCTCTTTGTAAAAGAAAACAAGTTTCCAGCGGCTTAGCCAATTTCTGTAGTTTAACACACAACCAACAAAACAATAAAACTAATTATTTACTATATTTCTTTTTATATTCTCTACGCACTTTTGCTAGTTTTAGACAATTTCCTTTTCCTGATAAACAATTCATTGTGAGTTTAGAGAATCACTTTGGATGAGGCTTTTTTTTTCGGATTCCAGTAAGCCGATATGGAAACACAGCCAGTCCTTCTCTTCTGGTCCCTCCCTGCTCCTCATTCCAGATCATTCCTTTTAGGTTGTAGTAAAGTGGTGACACACTTCACAGTTTTTCTCTAAAAGCAATCAAAAACATATAGGCAAGTGACAATAAAAACATTTCCCCTTTCCATGCATTTTAAAGCATTTCTTTTTCATTTCATAATTTTGTGAAGGTTTTTCAAATAATTTAACTGTAAAGCCTAGTTTATAAATACTAAGAATATTAAATTCCATAGTCATCTTAATTAGCAATTTTTGCCCAAAGAAAAATGAGCTATTATCACATCCACAGCAATATAGTGTGTATTTCTTCACTCTAAGAAAAACATATTTTTCTATTTAGCCCACTTTGTAGTCTTATATGGTCTTTGTCACTGATTTTTTAGCACTTTAAATTTTTTTTCCTTTGTTTTCCTCCAAAAAATAATTTTTGTCAGTTCAGGAGCTTATTTTTTTATTCCCAGGTGTAAATTGTTTGATTATCCTCTGGGGTTTGCTTGCTTTCTGAAATGTCCAGAACAGTTCACTGCAAAGTTGTCATTGTGCTTCACAAAAGGATCTGATTCCAAATAATTGCTGTTTGTGTGTTGCGCGTCATGTGACAATATTTCTCCTTTTCCCTTGTCAGGATTAGAGAAGTCTCATATATTGTCCAACAAATCCGCCTTTCATTATTCAGTCATCTATGCCTGAGTATAGGTTGCCTGTTTCTCTTCATCTGATCTAAAACCCACCTGAATGCTGAGTTTTTCTCACAGGAATGACAAGAAGTTAGCACATGTATCAGGATCAACCCAGAAAGCTTTCCCCAGAATTCAGCCCAGCTCCAAGCAACCATTCTGCAAAGAATAAAAGGAAGCGATCCTCAAAGGTAAAGCCTATCCAATTCATTTCCAGGCTTTGTAGATAGCTAAAGAGTCAGAGGGAACTTTATCTTCTGTGTCAGGATTTAATTTTTGTATTTAAATGTATATATAACTCTTAAGTCAGTTTCCTTCCAGCATAAGTCACTACCCTATCATTCTTTGCAGGGCTCCCTCCTTTTACAGCCACATTATGAAATACACTGTGTTGCAAAAAATCTGCTATGCAACAAAATCCCCTGCCCCTAAAAGAAGATATGCCCACAGTCAATACAACTTCTGTGATCAATAATGATCAATCAGTTTATGTACGAAAATATTATTGTTTTCTTCTTTCCTTTTAGGAGTCAATTTGTTAAGAGGAGAGGGTCTTTTAAATTATTTGTTAAATATACTTGTCAGTCCCGACAAAACCGCAAAAAACATTTTCATAGTCTTATAAACAAAGGCCATTCAACTTCTAGTCTCATTGAAAAGGTGGTCTTCCAATTTGGAAAGGGAAATCAAACTGGCCAGATTTTTAGTGTATTTTTTCTTAAAGAGCAATATTTTTTAAAGTCTATAAAAAGGTAAAGAAAAAAAATTTTTTTAATATAAAATCAGTCTAGATTAGTATATGTCAGACCAACTTAGAGAACCTGAAGAAATAAAAATTTTCAGTAAAGTTTTACTTTTTGGAATAATTAGGAATTTAAGTTTTCTGATACTTCTAGATAAAAGGCATCAAAATGTGCAAATGGAAATTTCATAGGATGAATTTAAACTAGTAGAAATGTAAAATTTATGTGTTAAATGTTTATTTCTACATTCAATTAGTTAAAAGCTTATAAATCAGTTAAAAGACAATCATTACACCAGATAATCTTTATCTTTTTAAAGAGTTAAAAATAATTATTCTTTACCAGATGATGGCCCATTAATTATTTATAGCCACATCACCGTACAAAAATAAATCTGCTCACCAGTTTCTAGAGGATCTTGCTTGCCCAGATGTAGGATTTTAAGAGTGGCTTCAGAGAGAGTCTTGGAGGAGGAGACGCAGAAAATAAACACATGATTTCTGCAGCGCAGCAGCTGAGAACTCAGAAATGAGGCATGGGGTCTTGACCATTCATCTGTCTTTAAGGTTACTCTGACATCTGAAAGCAACTGATATCCTGAGACTTCCAGCACTTCGGACCCACGCCTAACACAAGATAAATATAGATTCCAGACACCTGAGCCAGATGAAATTAAAGTTAACTAGAAAAATCTCACTCATTTTGTGTCTTGGTTGAGGAAAATGAAACCTTTAATCCTTTTCCTGTTAAAACCTGTTATGTCTCTCAACAGATAGCTGCAGTGTTTATGGAAAAATAGTACATAATTCAAATAATCAATCACTAATAATCAGTTTGCTTCTCTCCTTGACCACTTGCTGTGATAGTGTTGAGACAGGTTCAAATTTTCTTTTCTTGATTAGGTATAAGAGAAAAATAATGGTGAATATTAAGTGTTATTTATTTGACAAATTACTTTTAGTAACTTTCGTGGGGGAATCCTTGAAATGTGAATGTCTTTGGTAAACATTCTAGTATTTTCTCTTTTATATAGTTTCAGTAATAATGATACTTTTTTGTTTACCTCAATTCATGTGGCAGAAAGTGTTATGTATTGTCAGAGTGTTTTGATTTAAAAATTTTTTTTTTTACATTTGAAAAATGAACATGCATGTTAGTTCTTTTTGTTTGTTTATTATAGTGTTAGTTCACTTTATATTTATTGTTTACACCATTACAAATGTCCCAAAATTTACCCTTTGCCCACCTCCACCCAGCCCTCACCCCATCCAATACTTTTTTTATGAGGAAAAGGGTCCTTATGCAGACTGGTGCAGTACTGTGGAAAGCAGTAGGGGGTTTCCTCAAACAATTAAAAATGGAACTTCCTTATGACCCAGCAATTCCACTTTTGAGAATATATCCAAAGAAATCCGAAACACTAATTCAACAGAATATGTGAACACCTATGTTCGCTGTAGCCTTTATTTACAATAACCAAGATTTGGAAGCAGCCCAAGTGCCCATCAGTAGATGAGTGGATAAAATGTTGTGGTACATTTACACAACGGAATACTACTCAGCCATAAAAAAGAGAATCTTACCTTTTGTGACAGCATGGGTGGATATGGAGAGTATTAGGACCCTTTTAATTATAAAAAAAAAAGTGTTGTTTGTGTGTATAAAAGTTTTTTTGTATTACCAGAACTAGAAACTTGTTAAACAAATGTCTTATCAAAGAGGTGAAAAACTAAAAATTCAGTGAAGAACAACTAAAAGTTCAGTGAACACAGGATCACATATATTTTCTATGAGTCATAATAAATATTGTAGCATTTCTCCAACATTGTAAGCACCATCATTTTCAAATATAAATTATGTCTTATGTATAAGAAGAGGACGTCCTGAATTTTTTCACATGAATTATATATTCATTATCATTAAACTGTTCACTCCCTCCTGGGCATCAACTGAGGGGTATATGGTGAAAGAAAGTATAGGGATGGATTGAGCTAAACAAACAAACAAAAATAACAAAAGCAAGAGTGTGGCTGATAGGAAACAGTCTGATGGTTCCTGAAAAAATTAAGAATAGAATTACCATATAACTCAGCAATCCCTCCCCAGTCCTCCACATGAAAAACTTGAAAATGTATTTACAAAGATACATGCACCCCTATTTTCATTGCTGCATTACTCATGGTGGCCAAGATATGGAGACAACCAGAGTCCTCCGATTGATGATTGGATAAAAAGATGTGGTACATATACACTATGGTGTACTACTCAGCCATAAGATGAAATACTGCCATTTGTGACAACATGGATGGATCTTGAGAATATTATGGTAAGTGAGATAAGTCAGCCAGGAAAAGCTAAGAACTATATTATTTTACTCATATGTGGGGTATAAAATTGAAACTCATGGACAAGGCAGCAGTGTGGTGGTTGCCAGAGGGAAGGAGGGGCAGAAGGGGACTTAACATACAGTGACGGAAGATGGTTTGACTTTGGATGCTGGGTGCACAGTGCGATATACAAAACTTGTATCATAGAAATGTATGCTTCAAACCTATATGATCCTATTAACGAATGTCACCCCAATAAATTTAATAAAAAACTTAAAAAACATTTTACTTCATATGTTGTAGATATAGCAAATTATACAAAGTATTTCAAAGAGAACATTTTCAAACCTCATGGAATAGCAATTAAATTGAACATTTTAGCATTAAATTGAGAAACACAGCAAACAGAAAAGACTGCATTATGCCAGCAATAAGTCAGCGTCAGATCTGAATAGGTGATTAAGTTTTAGTTGGTATCACTCATATTTTATACTTGATTCACATGAGTGTTCTTTTTTTAAACAAAGTAAAAAGGGCTGGTGGGGAGAGGAAATGGAGAACTATTAAGTTTTTCAAAATGAAATTTTCTGGGACTTTCAGCCAAGATGGAGGCATAGATAGATACACTGTGCCTCTTCCCACAACCAAATTAAGGACAACAACAAATTTAAAAACAAAATCAGACAACCAGAACAGGCAGAAAATTGAACTGCATGGAAGTCTGAAAACCGAGGAGTTAGAGAAGAAACATTCATCCAGACTGGTAGGAGGGGTGGAGACAGACAGCTGGGCAGAGGACCCTTGGCAAGGCAGCACCTGGCAAAATAATCCCATATTTGTGTGCAGATAAACTGGGAGGAACAACTGGGGAGCGAGACAGACCACGCAGCCCAGGGTTCCACTGTGGGGAAATAGAGCCTCAAAACCTCTGGCTGTAAAAACCTATGGGGGGTGAGGCAGCATGAGAAATTCCCAGTCTCACAGAAGAGTTTGTTGGAGAGACCCACAAGGTCTAAGAATGTACACAAACCCACCCACCTGGGAATCAGCACCAGGAGGGCCCAATTTGCTTGTGGGTAGTGGAGGAAGTGAATGAAAGCCAGGGGAGAGCAGAACAAGGGGCATTGTTCCCTTTTGGACCCCTCCCCAACATAGAGTGCCACAATGCAGCAACTCAGTTGCCCCATCCTGGTGAATACCTAAGATTCCTCCCTTTACTACATAACAGGGGTGCCAAGACAAAAAAATATAAAAAATGGCCCAAATGAAAGAACAGATCAAAGTCCACAAAAATTGAACTAAGCGATGAAGAAATATCCAATCAGATGCAGAGTTTAAAACATTGGTAATCAGGATGCTCACAGAATTGATTTAATATGGTGACAAAATAGAGCAAAAAGTGAAGGCTATGAAAAGTGAAATAAAGGAAAGTGTACAGGGAACCAATAGGAAGGAAATTGGGACTCAAATCAACAGTGTGGACCAAAAGGAAGAAATAAACATTCAATCAGAACAGAATGAAGAAACAAGAATCCAAAAATGAGGAGAGTCTAGGAACCTCTGGAACAACTTTTAATGTTCTAACATCAGAATCACAGGGGTGCCAGAAGGAGAAGAGGAAGAACAAGAAATTGAAAACTCATTTGAAAATAATGAATGAGAACTTTCCCAATATAGCAAAGGAAACACAGTTCCAGGAAGTCTAGGAAGCTCAGAGAGTCCCAAAGAAGTTAGACCAAAGGAAGCACACATCAAGGTACATCATATTTACATTACCCAAAATTAAAGATAAGGAGAGAATCTTAAAATCATCAAGAGAAAAGGAGACAGTTACCTACAAAGGAGTTCCTGTAAGACTATCAGCTACTAGTTGATTTCTTAAAAGAAACCTTGCAGGCAAGAAGGAGCTGGAAAGAAGTATTAAAAGTTATGAAAGGTAAGGACCTACATCCAAGATCACTCTATCCAGCAAAGCTATCATTTAGAATGAAGGGCAGATAAAGTGCTTCCCAGATAAGGTCAAGTTAAAGGAGTTCATCATCACCAAGCCCTTATTATATGAAATGTTAAAGGGAGTTATCTAAGACATAGAAAAACAAAACTATGAACAGTAAAATGACAACAAACTCACAGCTATCAAAAACTGAACCTAAAAAACAAAAACTAACTAAGCAAACAACTAGGACAGGAACAAAATCACAGAAATGGAGATCACATGGAGGCTTATCAGTGGGAAGGGGGCCGAGGGAGAATGGGGGAAAAGATACAGGGGATAAGAAGCATAAATGTCAGGTACAAAATAGACAGGGGGAGGTTAAGAATAGTATGGGAAATGGAGAAGCCAAAGAACTTATATGTACGACCCATGGATATAAAATAAGGGGGAAATGCTGGTGGGAGGAGGGGTGCAGGGCAGAGGCGAATAAAGGGGAGAAAAAATGGGACAACTGTAATAGCATAATCAATAAAATATATTTTAAAAAAGAAAATTGTTGAAAAACTGGCAGAAAAAATTCTGACAAAGTTAAAAGAAAAGAAAATTTCTGGAGATGGGTTTCAGTTCGGTAGCACACTTCAGTAAGATTCTTAAAAATAGTTAAGATGGTAAATTTTATAACTAGGTTGAGACCCTAACCTTCTTTATCCAGAGAATAATGAGACACTTTCTTCTGAATTTAACTTCAGAATTAAACATTTCATCGGAAAATTTCAATGAAATCCAGGATTCTCTCTCAAAAAAATCGGTGGCCTTTCAAGTGTTTACAGCCCTGAAATTTCGAACTGTACAGAATCAAAACCTCATCGGGTTTTTGTTATGCAACGAGTGGTATAACTTTAAGGCAGTAAAGCTGAATCGATCCTGCTGCTTACAGCAGCTGTTGCCAGCTGTTAATAGAATATTCTTCTCAAGATATTGTGTAATTTCCCACTTCCGTGAGAAGACGTTTTCTCAGAACAAGCACTTAAATTTACTTGTACATATGCAAATCATCACGGATACAGCGGCAGTGGTACGCATATCTTCTCTCCTTCCCAACACCTCCCCAAATCAGTTTCCCGGACACTTTCAGGGTGCTACTGTTTTTTCAGAGACCTTTCTTCTCCGTTCAGCCAGCATCATCCAGTGTACTTCGTCAATTATTATCAGTACTGACTTCATCCTTAAGTATGTCATGATGGATGAGTGTGGGACTTTAATAATATGATACTTAAAAAAATTCCCTTGAGAGGCCTGATGGGTGTGGCTCAGTGGAGTCAGCACCGGCCTGTGAACCGAAAGGTCACTTGTTTGATTCCCAGTCAGAGCGCATGCCTGGGTTACGGGCCAGGTCCCCAGTTGAGGGCATGTGCGAAGCAACCAGTCACTGTATCTCTCACACATTGATGTTTCTCTCCCTCTCTTTCTCCCTCCCTTCCCCTCTCTCTAAAAGTAAATAAATAAAATCTTTAAAAAAATATTCCCTTGAGAGAAATTCAAAATTTAAATCAAAGTTTTGCCCTTTATTTTACATTCCTGTCTGTTGCGTAAGAGTTAACCGTAAATTGCCCTTGAATCCCTGGCTCTGTAGCGTAACATAACAAGGAAAGAAATAGTTGGTGGCCTTGTGGGAAAATTTGGCATAAGCATCCGTACACACTTGAAAACCATAATAATATTCACCAAGATACTTAAACACATTAACCTGCTAACTTGTTTTTAGGTAAAACACATTTGGAAAACACCTTGGATTGTTATCGGTTTGCATAAAGGACATATTTAGGATCTGAAGAAACTGCTGGAGCTAGTTTATAACTCATTTATCAGCATGGTCTCCTTACCAGGGTTTTCTCTTTGTTTGTGTGTCTGTTTATTGTACCATGTTAGCGTGGAATAAATAATTCCACACAAAACCTTCTTAAGGAGCATTTTCCTGCTGGATTGCTATGTCAAAGGTTTAATATTTATTTTCTCTGCTTAACTTGCTCAATTCAAATCTATACATGTGTGAATTGTCTTTATTCTAAACATCAACTTAAGGTAAAGCTTTTATTGTCATTTACTCTCAAAACTGATTTTAGGAGAAAGGGCTGGCTATATGTTTATTATTCAAAAGTAATGAGGATTTGTGGGAACCTTTACTGTTGAAAATAATCTAGTGGAGTAGTGCTCTTAAGTCTCTGAGGCCTAAAATTATTGCTAAATATTATATCCTTATTTTTTACTTTCTTCCAATATCATCTTTATTAGTTGCAAAAGCCTTAGCAAGAATTTGCATAAAATATTATAACCCCTAAAGCAACATCCTTCGCTTTTAAGGTGGATGAGAAGTCATTTAACCATTTATTAATTCAACAGCAACATATATTGAGATTTTATTTGTGTGTATGGCATTGTGCTACTCTTTTAGGAAAAATGCTAAATAAAGAGGCAAAGTTTATGCTTTCAAGTATCATTTTTGTTTAGTGAAGGGAGACTCTACTGTTATCAAATCATAACACATTATCATTAAACTGGGAAGAATAGAAAAGAAAGTTTCATTGTGGTAAGCTAAGCTGAATGGTCAGGGAGGTTTTCCTAATATATATATATAACATATGTGTGTATGTGTGAATATATGTATATGAATGTATATACAAAGTATGCATTTTTTACATATATATGACTGTATATACGTACAATATGGATACTTTATGTATATGTGTATAAATGAATATATGAGTCGTATCCAGCCATGTAATATGAAAAATACACATTTATTGAAGAAGATACAACATACAAGAACCATTATACATAGTTTCTTCAGAAGGGTGCTGAATGGCATCTCAGTCCCCTTTGGAGTAGGCACCTTGGGACCTCACACAGTTCTCCCGATCACCATCAGCTGCCCCATCATATTTTCGTGAATCTCATTGATGGTCTGAAATTTCTTCCCTTAAAAAGGTGATTTTAGTTTTGGGAAAAGCCAGAAGTCACAGAGCACCAAAGCTGGGTTTTGGGGGGGCTAAATCACCTGGGTGACTTGATGTTTTGCCAAAAATCTTTGCATGAGACATGATGCATGAATGGGCGCATTGTTGTGATGAAGCTGCCAATCACCTCTTGGCCATAGCTGAAGGCTTCCGCATCATCTGAATAGTTTCCACGGACAAATGCTAAGCTTAATACAAAATTTCATGCAGATTCATTACTCTACTTACTCAGTCATTTTGAATGTGACAGCCACACAGTACACATGCTGACTCAATGGAGTCTACTGCCCCCACTGACTAGTACAGTAAAGTCATCATTGTTCATGCACACACATTCCAGTCCACTCTCCTTGGCTGCCTACATCGATGTTGCACAAACCGTTTTTGTTACATTAACAATGATTGGACTTTTCCTAGAGAGACCATATGTGTGTGTGTGTGTGTGTGTGTGTGTATTCTAAAAACGAGTAGGTGTTAAGTGTCAAAGAACTAGGAAAGTGCTCAAAGGTAAGAGACCACCAATGGTAAGGAGGCTACCAGAAGCAGGGAGGAGCACAGTGGATTTAAGTAATTGAAAGTAGGCCGCAGACCAATGTGAAATGACGGAGCAGTGTTAGAGATGAGCCAGAAGGCTTAGGGGTTGTAGGGATTTATCTTAAGAACAATGGGAAGACATTGAAGGATTTTTATCAAGCGAGGTCTGTGACTAGATCTGAATTACACTGAAAAAGCAAACACTCTGATGGCAGCATGACTAATGGATTGAGGAGAGGTAAGAATGGATGTGGGAAAATAAATAAGACAACTATTACTGACTTGAATTGTAGCTTGGCCTAAAGTGAATGAAGGGGAAAAAAGCACGGATTCAAGAAATATTGAAGGGGTAATATCAACAGATTTTGGTGGTAGTAGTGGTATATGAGGAAAGTCTTTACACTGAAGCTGTTCTAGAAATCATTCTACACCCTAACATAAACATTTATTCTTCAAATAACACGTGAAAATGGATCTAGCTCAGTGATTGACATGTAGCTGGTGATAAAACAATACTTCTTGAATGAAATGTGTGATTGAGTGAATTGAGTACAATATGAACAAGAGTCAACAGATACATTGCAATATTAATATAGCTTTTTCGTTTGGGTTATCACAAGTTTTCACAAGGCATGGCAGGAAGAGTCACAACACACCAAATGATAACCTTAGACACTGGAAGTCCGAAGAGATCATTGTCACAAAGGAAGAATCACAGGAAACTGAAAGAATCCAATACCAAATGATAGAAAATTGGAAGTGTCTTGCAAAAATCTGGCTATGTGTATAGAGTTTATAATCTAATGGAAACTTGGGTCCCACTGGACCTAGAGCAAATAATATCCACAGGACATAAAGTTCTTCTCCAGCACAACAAAACAACAGGCCAATAGCCAATTATGGGAGCAGCCAAGCAGATGTCCCACTGGTTTTTAAGTCAGACAGAGCCTCGGTTTGCTGTAATTATTACTTCCAAGCTGCAGCACTTTCTGCTTAGGAAATTATGTTTCTATGTTATCACATAATTATCAGACAATTCATATGTACTTGCTTGGTGAACAATTTTACCAAGCAGTGTCTAGTGCATCGTAGTTCTGTGCTGTTTTCCTCAAGAATTGGGAAAATTGAGGAGGACAAATCTAGGGTAAATCAAAAGATTCTAACAAAGCTCTAGAATTAAGATCTCCAGCCCTTAGATTATACTTTAAATATAATCCCTCTGTTTCTATGCATATATATTTTTTTTCATGCAGAGATCAGACACTGACTTTCTTGATTTCCTTTCCCTGTCCAGTTTTGCGTTCCCCGTGCTCTGACTGCATCCTAAATGTAGGTATCTACTAAGGTCGAGGCTTATTCTTTCTCTTTTCTTCCTGCTTCTTCTCTTCCATGGCTATGTGTATTCCTCTTGGCCTAATTTAGCTCTTCTGTAGTTAATCCCCCAAACTGTTTTTCACCCCTAAATTCAATACTAATAGTAAATTTAGTTGGCACTTTTGAGAATTCTTTATATACTAATAAAACTATGCTAGTGCCTATATCACCTTACTTAATTTTTTAAAAACTCTGGTGATAAAACTACTATTTCCAATTTTACAAGCTTAAGTGGAGGTTTAGTAAAGTAACTTACCTCACTGTTACAATGCTCCCAGGAGCCAGATTGGGGCCCAGGTCTTCATGGCTCCAGGTCTAGAGCCCTTACACAGTGCTATGATTGACTCCACTGTGATATGACCGCGTATCAACCTTCTGTGGACATCCCTACTCAGCTGCCTTAAACACATATCTCCCCTTCCCTATCTCTAAGTCTGTGTTCTCAATTTCTGTAAAATTACATCATCACACTTTGCCCAGCCTAAAACTGCTCCCCATACGCCCAATTATCTTCTAATTCCTAACAACTCCACTTCACCATATCTTTCTCATGTGTCTCCTGTGTTTCATTTTCACTGCCTCTACCTAAGTCAGGTTTTGATTACCAGCTACCTTGACTATTTCCAGTCTCTCCTAATTGATTTTCCTGCATGCCATATTACTCCTCTCTCATTTGTCTTTTCCAGTGTTTTAGAACTAATCTTCTTAAAATACAAAGTAGATTTCATGATTTATTTATTTAAAATAAAACATTAGCACCCATTGCCTAGAATATGAACTGTAAGCTTCTTAGACCATTATTGGAGGTCCTAAACTATCATTTCTATTCTTGCATAAAGTCTACTTTTCAATGAAATGGTCCCTGTATTCTCACCTTGCATTTCCCACTGCTTCAAATATTTCTTCTATTCATAATTCCCGGTGCTTCTTCCAAGATGTTGACACAGGAAGACCCTGAAGAAGGGTCTTTTCTACAGACAGCAGTTCTCCCTGAAGAACTGAAGGCTGACTGAATGCTTCACACAACAAATGAGAAGGAGATCAAATAGAAACAGGTAGGATTGATTGATGGAGACAGAGTAAATGGGACCCCCTCCCCCAATGCACCAAACTAAAGTAGGGAGCGCTCACTGAAGGACCTTGAAGCTGACTTGCCTGCCCTGGGGGTTAAGAAACTGTAGGTTTAGGGCCAGGCATAACTTTCTCCTAGAATTCCCTGAGGCTCCCACCCACTCCAGCTTCATCTCCAGGACTCAAGCCCCCCATGCAGCTTATCTCTGGGACTTCCCCCACACTACACCCACTTCAACTACAGGTCCAACTGGCCTGTCAAGGTGTTTACAGTGCAGTTTGCTCCCAGAGTAACCCTTAGCCCTTGCCCACTTCTGGGTCTGGCCCTCCTTACAGCTTGTCCCCAGGACTCCCTGAAGCCCGAGGCTCCTCCAACTCCAGTTCCAGCCAGCCTGTCAAGGTGACCACAGTAATGCTGACCCTGGGACACCCCATGGCCTGAGCCAGCTCCAAATACAGCCCCAGTCACCCACCCACGTGGCTTCTACAAGGCCTGTTCCTGGGCTACTGCATGTCTTGCACCTATTCCAGCTTTAGCTCTGGGCCCTGATGAAGCTTCATCCTGGGATTCCCCACAGACACACCTACTTCAACTCCAGCTTCAATCATTCTGCCAAGGGGACCCTAGTGCTGCCTGTTTCCTGGACTTCCTTTGTCTTATGGCCTCTCCAGCTCAACATCCAGCTGGCCACCAAAGACACCTATCTCCAAAAGATATTTAGAAACATAAAATCAATGGAAAATAATGGTGAAGGAGGAGAGATGGATTGTATCAAAACCTTACCTAAGGAATGTTAGTTTGCCCAAGCCCAAGCTTGGTATCTCCTGGCAGCCAGGACCACAGGGTACCATGATGTTTTTCAAAGCTTTTATCATCAAAGAAAACTCAGCAGTCATTCAGAAAATCTTAAATTTCTTCATACACCAAACTCTAAGATAAATTATGTAGACTTTTATGAGATTAACATTAAAATGGAGAGGATCTTCAAAGAGTTTTAACAGAAAATATCTTCAAAGACTCAGAATCTGAGTCTGAATTTGGCTATTGGCCACTTTTCCACCCTTAGCTCTTACTATGTTCTACTTCATAAACTCTGTTCAAACCATACTGGCCTTACTGGAATGTGCCAAACTGCACAACACGGCTGGACCTTCTCCTGCCTCTCCCCTCTACTTCAAACCTCATTTGTGTGCTCCTTCTGCTTCCTCTCTTCACTGAGCTTCTTTCACTTTATTTTATTTATTATGTTACCTGATTTTATGACATACAGGGGTGGGCAAAAGTAGGGTTGCAGGTTTTCATATGGAAAAATAATTAGTAAATAATACAGATTAGTAAATAAATAATAATATAAGAATAAACTCTGTGATTATGCATACTCACAACTGTAAACCTACTTTTTCCCCATCCCTGCATTTACTGGGTATTTTTAAAATCTTTAATATCTATTTTCCATATGAACGTGGAAGTTCCTTGAGGCCAAATAATTTTCACTGTCTTGTTCACGTTCATATTTCATGCTACTTCGGACAATACCCAGCACATAACATACCAGAAATATTTGTTTACTAGTTAAATAAACTGTGTGTCATATATTTATTTATTGTATTAATCCCAAACTAATACACTTAAGATTTAATGTTGAAGCTTAATTATATGAAATAATTTCCCTGGGGAATGGAACATCTAGTCCAAGTAATAGCTTTCAAAAGGTCACATTATGGATCCTTATACAGGAAATGACAGAAATAGCAAAATCAAAAAAGCCACCACAAATGCACTAGTTTTCTCTTGCTTCATAGCAAATCACTACAAACTTCAAGGCTTAATGCAAAACCCATTTATTATGTCACACTTCTATATCTCAAAGTCTGAGTATGAAGTGTCTCAATTCTTTTCTCAGGGCTTCAGGAGGCTGAAATCAAAGTTTCTGCTGGGCTACATTCTCATTTGAGGTGTGTGGTCTTCTCCTGAGCTCCTGTTTTTGTTGAACAAAGTAAATCCCTGTGGTCATCATCTAAGTTCCCTGCTTCCTTGATTACTGTTGGCCAGGGGCTGTCTGAGCTCCCAGGGGCTACCCTCCAGTCCTAGGGATATGTGAACCTCTCATAACATAGCAGTTTACTTCTCAAAAACCAGCAAATGAAAGTCTTGCACTTGAAATCTCTGTTCCATTTTAAGGCCTCCCACCTAATTGACTTTCTTCAGCTTTGCAATATAACATACTCTAATTACTGGGGTGAAAATTACCAGATTCACAGTCCCAGTTACACTCAAGAGCAGAGAATTGTACAAGGCATGTATGCTAGAAGTAGAAGTGTAGACCATCATGGAATTGTGTCTGCCACACCTCAGATGCTACTGTTCCGAACCCAGTCCTGTCAAAGTTGTTGCTATTCACATTCAGAAGAGAAGATAGACAAATGGCTGCTGACCTCTATGGAACAGGGGTAACTACTTAGCTTCCTGGTCTAGGAGACTAAAGTTATTTAAATTCCAATATCTTTATACATTTAAACTTATCGTGCTTGTTTTTCCATCTTAAGCTGATTACTTAATTTGAATATAGAAATAGTAATATAAATACTGCTAGCCATAGATATTGAAAATTAACTGTTACTAATCCAACAAACCAATTTATTTTAGAGTTATTCTTCATATTTGAAACAGAAACATTCTTATGTCAAGGAATTCTAAAACAGGAATCATGCAATGCAAATCCCTGTTCCTCATTAGGAAATGATTTTAAGACATATGTTGTCATTCAAAAGGAACTTCAGATCCTAAAATTCTATTGTCACTATAGATATATTTTATTATTTAATAACTATCTAAAAGTAATCACAGCACAATTCTTCTTTTCATAACAGCATTGAGGCATGTTTGCAGGAAATAGTGGGGAAGCACATGATGAATTGAGACCTCTGCAATCTCTTGTCCAGCCCATAGATCTTTCTGGCTGATTCTAACACACAAAACTGGAATGGTGCCTGTTACTTTGGGATTTAGGGATGAGAAAATTGGAAAGATTTTCTGAGTTTGTGCAAAATACCTAGTTAATAATATAGAATTCCCTCCAGTAATGAAATTATATAATTCTTAGATTTTTATTAATTATTCATTAGATTCACTTTTTTAAAGATGTATTTTTCCTTTTTAAAAATTTGGTGCAATGTATTGTAAAAGATAGATGTGCTGGGAGACTGCTGTTTTGCAAACTCTGAGGAGTTTGCTGTGATTATCGTCTGAAGCCAGTCCCCCATATGTGGAGGACAGGGGGGACCAAAGAAAGAGGCAAACCACTCCCAATTGGCAGATGGCAGTTTTAATGAGCAAGGGAACTTACCTAGGAGGCTTATTTTGGGGGCTGCAAGAGGGGCCAAAAAGTTTGCCTGGGGACTGCTCTTACATATACTAGAAATACTACTTAATAATTTTAAGTATTAGAAATATTTAAATAATATTTAGTAATATTAGAAATAGTATTATATTCATTATTTTTATAGTTCTCTTGTGCTCTAAGACTAAGGCTTTTGTGGATAAGTGTCTTTTCTAATAACTGTCAGTGTTAGAATTAAATCAGGGGAATGTAAAGTATTAATTTAGTATATTCAGTTTTAATTATTTTTATTAATCAACTAATATTTCTAAAACCTTTCTGACCTGTTGCCTATTGTTATAGTTATATGTAATCTTCCAGTGTTTAAAAATATTATTTATTTTAATAATATGTTTATGCTTTTATTTATATTAGTAAATTATTAAAATCCGTGTTATTTAATATAGTTATAATAGAAAACTATTTTGAATTTTTCCAACTAAGAGAAAAATTTGACTTTGATTTTTTAAAAATTTTTCATTTAGAGTTAACTTTCAATATTATCTTAGTTTCAGGTGTATAACCTAGTGACTAGACATTATATAATTTACAAAGTGACCACTCTGGTAAGTCTAGTACCCCCATCTGACACCATACCTAGTTATCACGATATTATTGACTATATTCCTATGCTATTCTTTACAACCCTGTGACTGTTTTCATAACTGACATTTTGCACATGTTAATCCCGTCCCCATTTTCACCCATACCCCCAACCTCCTTTCCATCTGGTGATCATCAAAATGTTTTCTGTATCTCAGAATTTCTTTCTGTTTTGTTTGATCAGTTATTTTGTTTTTTAGATTCAACATATATGTGAAATCATATGGTATTTCTTTTTTTTTTATTGTAACGGATAGCAAGATTTTATTCTTTTATACATATGTGCCATCTCTTCTTTTTTTTT
Source organism: Micronycteris hirsuta (assembly GCA_004026765.1). NCBI lineage: Eukaryota > Metazoa > Chordata > Mammalia > Chiroptera > Phyllostomidae > Micronycteris > Micronycteris hirsuta. The sequence continues at coordinate 149,252 of PVJI01000357.1, forward strand.
TAAGATTTTTATTTATTTATTTTCAGAGAGAGGAGAAGGGAGGGAGAAAGAACAATGTATGGTTGCCTCTCACATGGTCCTCACTGGGGACATGGCCTGCAACCCAGGCATGTGCCCCAACTGGGAATCGAACCGGGACCCTCTGGTTCCCAGCCCACGCTCAATACACTGAGCTACACCAGCCAGGCCATATGTGCCATCTCTTCTTTATCCACTAGTCTATTCATGGACGCGCAGGTTGCTTCCTTATCTTGGCTACTGTAAATAATGCTTCAGTGAGCATACTGATACATAGGTCTTCTTGAATTAGTGTTTTGTGTTTCTTTGGATAAATACCCAGAAGTGGAATTACCAGGCCCTCATTTGTCTCTTATTATATAGCATTTAACTCTATTTTGTCTAAGTATTGCTATCCCAGTTTATTTTTTTTTTGTTTTTATTTTGTTTTCCTTTGTATAAGGTATCTTTTTCCTTCATCTCTCTTAGCTTTTAGACTGTGTGTGTCTTTCAATACGAAGTGGGTGTTTGTAAGTACCAAGTGTGCGGGTCTTGTTTTCTCATCCAGTCAGCAACCCTGTGTCTTTGATTAGAACATTTAATTCATTTATATTGAAAGTAATTATCAATAGTTATATAGTTTTTGCCATTGTATTATTCATATTCTTCTTATTTTTCTTCTTAAAGAAATCCCTTTAATATTTCTTGTAATACTGGTTCAGTGGTGATCTTTATCTGTTCTTTGATTCTAAATGACAGCCTTGCTGTATTGAGTAATCTTGGTTGCAGGTCCTTGCTTTTCATCACTTTGAATATTTCTCGCCAACCCCTTCTGGCCTGCAAAGTGTCTTAAAAATTCAGCTGGCAGTCTTATAGGAGCCACCTTGTAGGTAACTATTTTTCTCTCTCTGCTTTTAAGATTCTCTCCTTATCTTTAAATTTTGGTATTTTAATTATGATGTGAATGTTGGTGTAGGCCTCTCCAGGTTCATATTGTTTGGGACTCTCTGCCTTTCCTTGACTTACATGTCTATTTTCTTCACCTGGGTAGAAGTTTATCATCATTATTTTTTAAAATAGGTTTTCAATTTCTTGTTCTCTCTCTTCTCCTTCTAGTATCCCTATGATACAAATGTTGTTATGTTTAGGGTTGTCCCAGAGACCCTTTAACTATTATCATTATTTTTTTATTTTTATTTTTTTGCTATTCTGATTGGGTTTTTCTGCTATCTTATTTTTCAAATTGCTAATTCCATTCTCTGCTTCATCTACTTAACTGGTGATTCCCTCTAATGTAGCCTACATGTCAGTGATCGTATTCTTTATTTATGACTGGTTCTTTTATAATTTTCTTATCCTTTTGTATGTTTTCTATTCTTTGTTGAAGTTCTCACTGAGATCATTGAACGTCCTTATAACCAGTGTTTTGAACTCTGCATCTGGTAGAATGCTAGTCTCCATTTGGTTCCATTCTTTTTGTACAGTTTTGTCCTGCTGTTTTATTGAGGACTTTGTTTGTCTCCTTATTTTGGCTTCCTCCCCATGTTTGTTTCTATGTATTAAGTAGAGCTGCTCCTAGTCTTAGTGGGTGATCTCATATAGTAGATGTCTCGTGGGGCCCAGTGGTACAGTCTTCCTGTTCATCTGAGCCAGGTGCTCCAAATGTGTTTCTTGTATGTATTTTACATGTCCTCTGGTTATAGTTGAGCCTTGATGGCTTGTGGTACCTCAATGGGGGAGACTGACCCTCAGGCTGATTGGCTATGAGGATTGGTCATGACTATAGGAGAGGAACTGTTGTACCAGGGCTGACCTCATGGAGCAGGATACATTTTGATGGGATTCTACTGCCTACCAAGTCTACCCTTTGGGTGTGCCTTTAGTGGAGATGGTTGATAGGTGCTGTGGTGTGGTCTGAAGCTAAACACACAGAGTGTGCGGTTCTAGGGCCTCTGGTGTTGGCCCAGGTCAGCCTCTGCCTTTGCTTTGCCTGGGGCCACCTGGCATGATCTACAGATGTTTGCTGCTTGTGGGGGCGTGGCTGTAACTGTGAAATGTTAAGCTGTGGACTGAGGCTGACTATCACTAGTGTCAGGTTTGGGGCAGTTTAGTAAGAAGTACAGGGCATGCTAAGACCAGATACTACTTGTTTGGGTTTGGTGAACTTTGAGAGATTTTAGGAAAGTTCGCGGCATGAGCCAATACAGGCCGTATGTACAGAAATTCCACTAGCGATGGCTTGGGTAGGCCCACAGGTTGGGTGGGGTGGGGCCTCAGGGTGTGATGAACAGTGTTTGCTCCCTCGAGGGAAACTCACATAAGGCACTTGCCTACCCATTCAGGGAGCAAAGGAAAAAATGGTGTTTTACAGATCTCTGTCTTGGAGAAAGCTGCCCCTCCAGCCCTTGCTCTGAAGCCAAGTAATTCAGTTCTTCTCTGTTTGTCCCTTGTGCTTTTTGACTTGCTGCTTCAGCTCTGGAGCTCAGAGCAAGTGAGTCTGTCAGCAAGTGAGTTCATGCATGGACCCTTTAAAAGAGTTGCCTAAGACTCTGGCAACTCTCTGTCTTATTCAGCTGTAATCCACTCTGGTTTTCACAGCTAGAAGTTATGGGGACTTCTCTTCCTAGCACTGGAACCCTTGGCTGGGGAGTACATGTGGATCTGTGACTTCTGGTCCTCAGGGGAGCCTCTGAAGCCAAGAGATTCCTCCTGATTTCTAACCACCATGCATAGGTGTGGAACCAGCTTGTTTGCATCTCATGTGTCCTACTAGTCTCGATGTGCCTTCTTGTTCTCATCCTTAGTTGAAGGACTTCTGTTCATCTAGACTTAAGGCGGTTTTCAACGATGGTTGTTCTGTAGTTTAGTTGAAATTTTGATGTGGATGTGGGAGGATGCAAACACAGCATCTACTTACTCTGCTCTTCTGACTAGATGTCTCTAAAATTTTATTTTTAAATAATTAAATAATAAAGAACATTATCTATTAATGCATAAATTAAAATGTTAACATGTGTTTCAATGCCATATATAGTAAAATGTAAGCTGAAATTTTACTACCTTTTTGTCATTAAATATAGACAAAACTTCTTTAACTGATTTTTGAATTTTTGTATCATATTGTTTTTTACATCTCTACTGTTAATTTCTTAAGTACAAAATAAGAAAGAAGGCTGTAAGCTGCTTTATGAAAACACTTATCAATAGTGCCATCTAGATGTATCTTGTCTTTATATGTAACAAAAACAAGTTAAATTCAATACATGTGACAATATATATTCTCTTTGAATTATTAACCTTGAATTCCTAGCAATAATTCTTTCTGCTTTATTGGAATGGAAATCAACTAAATGCAATTTTTAAATCCGAAAGCAATGATGTTGGCACAAATTTGCAGGTATATGCATGTTTCCTCCCTTTATGTTCACCTCTGGTTTTTAATATCCTTTGGTTTATTTTTTCAAAAATTTTAAATATTTTCTTTTAGATTTTATTTGTTTATTTTTAGAGAGAGGGGGAGGGAGAGAGAAAGAGGTTGAGAGACAGCAATGTGTGAGAGATACATGGATCAGTTTCCTCTCGCACGCCCCTAACTGGGGACCTAGCCTGCAGCCCAGGCATGTGCCCTGCCTGGGTGCAGTCTGGCACTCCATCCACTGAGCCACACCAGCCAGGTTCCTTTGGTTTCTCAACATGATATCTTTAATCAGTGATTTATAAAATATTTTTTACAATAAAAAAAGGTAGTTTGAAATTGAAAAGAGCTTTAAAAGCTCTTTTTATAGCTGGCGATGTTCAGTTTTGATAAACCAAATGCATGTTCATTTAACAATCACTAATATCACAAACTATTGTTTTATTTTTTAAGCAGTTATATATTGAATATCTTTTTAAAAGAAATTGAAACATACACATTTACCATCTTTGTTATTATTAATCTCTGAATATTTTATTATCAGTGGTTGGGAAAACTGCTTTACAATTATAGATATGTCACATTACAGTTGAAGGTAGTTATAAAACCATAAACTATGCACAAATAGAGCCTTGTCCTTTTTTTTCTCTGGACATGCACTGGCTCTAAATCTAATCAGATCTTTAGAAATACTATAGTTTCCCAGGCAAAAACATTATCTAACCACTTACAATGAGATTTAGATGAAATATATAACTCAGTAATTCTTGTTTGAAAATTAAATGACAACCTAGTTGTCACTTAAATGTTATGTAGAAGACTTCTGAAAAACTGAAAGAAAGCCAAGAATATATTTTTGAATGATATTTTTTCTATTATTGTCAAAGAAAATATGTGTTTTTCATATCAGAGGAGCAATTAACCATTAAACAATTCTGAATCAGGAGGGCTCAAAGTGCTTGGAAGTGATAGTGCTCATTCTCCTATTTATAAGATGCGGGCCACTTATCTCTCTAAACTTTATCATTTGTAAAATGCAGCAGAAAGATGATAAATCAATAGGACCTGATTAACTTGAGTTTAAGAATAGCCAGTACAATCTGGAATGCCTTTTCACAGTACACATTTTCTATTTGGTCATATGGAGCAAAAGTTATATTGAAAGAAACATAGTGACCCTGGCTGGTGTGACTCAGTAGATTGGGCATGGGCCTGAAAACCAAAGGGCTGCCAGTTCAATTCCCAGTCAGAGCACATGCCTGGGTGGCAAGCCAGGTCCCCAGTAGGGGGCGTGTGAGAGGCAATCACACATTCTCTCCCTCCCTTCCGGTCTCTAAAATAAATAAATAAAATCTCTCTCTTAAAAAAAAGGAAACATAGTGAATAACATTGTCAGGAGTTTTGTTTTTCCCATAAAATACTATATAATAGAATATTCAATGATAAAATGATAATATTAAACCATGGAAATAATGAAATTCGAAAAGACAATTACAAAAATATATCTGAATATTAAAGTACACTAACAATGCCAATTAGAACATTTCCCAGTGAGACTATTTTTTTGTCTATATTAAGATCATAGTTAAACAAGTTGGAAAATGCTATTGTTTTTTTTAGCCTCATCTGGTATATCTATACACTGTGTTTTGTTACTTTTTGTTGTACTTTCCAATTTTCACTTAGAGCTTCCTTCCTTGCCCCTGAGACACTATTCCAAGCTTCCCGTTCAAGGTCTCTACACTGTAATGTCTCTCAAACAACTGTATGGAAGATATTAGTTTATATGTATTATAAGAGCAAAAAAAAAGGGAAGCAACTAAGAAGCCCTAACCTGATCTAAAGGAAACATCTGGTCACTAATGTTAGTGATATGTTAAAAAAGAAACAGACCTATGGAATTTTAAAATTAAGTTCATGACCATGACCACAACATAGGATGAGGTGAGTTTAGTAGTCATGATTTTGAGGCCTAACTCTTGTTCTAGATTTACATAAATTGACCCATTAAGGAAACTTAGAAACACTAGGAGCCTGACAGTTTTTTTTATGTGAAGAACTTATGCACAAAATTATAAAGCAGAAAATATTTGTGTTTTTTAACGGACAAAGGAAGCAGTAAAACCTGTAAGTCTTTCTATAAACTTCCCTCATCCTATCAAGTTGTGAGTCAACTTTGTATTCCTCTTATTCACAGACACAATATCTGAATATCACTTTTGACTTTGTATTTTGGACTTTTAAAAGTGAAAGTAAAGATATAATGATATTATATGACCATTCCCCAGCTTCATTGTTTATCAACATTTTGTCATTTGGACAAGTCACATTTAGATAGTCGGTCCAAAAGGCCTTGAGGACTAAGAAGGGAAATACGCAGTCCACCTGAAGAGTGAATGCATGTGTAAATATTGGAAGTTGGGCGCAAATCTGAGATTTTATTAGAGTAGAAAAGACCAAGGGCAGGAGTTATTAGGGAAAAAAGTTATCAAATTTTATGTTTGCTTTACTTGCATACCAAATCACAAGCCAGAAGAAACGGATTAGATTTATTTTACTATAATGTGCTAGTTATATTGTTAAGAAATCTGTAGGATTAAAGAGATAATATAAATCACTGAGTCTAAAAGTGTCATGTCTACTTTTCTTGATGATACTTCAAATGAGAACTCTATTCCATTGCCTAATGTCAACTAAGGGCGTTGTCACATTTCAAACACAAATTCTCTTGGAGGTTTGGCTGACATTTGCCAGTACAGCTCAATGAGTTTATCCTTGTTTACTACAGTGCCTGTCACATTGAAGGCTTTCCGTGGAAATTAATGGGACAAATTATGCCAATGAACTGTGTGAGGAAACCCGTTTCTGGGCACTGGAATAAACAATTGAGGGGCTGATGTGCCACCCAGTTGACAAAGAGTCATTACAAGGAGAAGGGCTGGCACTATGAGAACAAGTCACCCACTGCACGTTTTTGAGCCATGTCAGCTGTGTGCCTATGAGAAAACTAGCTTCTCCAATGACATTAACAAAAGTTGGCACAATTTCATGGGCCCCAAAAAACCCCAGAAACGAAAGATGTAGGTGACCAGTGACTCCCTTCACCCTTTCCTCCCTTCCCAAACTCTGCTCCATCTTTGGAGATCTTTTTATACTGAACCACTAAATGGGGTTTCCAGATCTCCTTGCTGCTTTTGCCCATGCTGAGAATGTCACTCCCATTTCACACGGGGAATCTATGGAAAGTGAGTCCTTGGTGTAGCATTCTGACCTGTAAAAAAGCTTAAATATTCTGAGGACATTTTAGCAGTCAGACAACTAACAAATTAACCGTCTCACTTAGCCTCATTAAGGCTCTCGTGTTAAGAACACTACAGTGCAGATAATATACGAGATGAGGAAGATACCGTATTTGTCAGCCAGGCATTGTTCTTTACCGTTGTGCTGCTAGAGTGCCGCTCATCAAGTGTTAACATTTAGTTTTGTCCCCATACCTTCCTTATCACAGTAGCCAGTTGTCGCTCTTTTTACTTTTGCAACTGCAGTCCACAATGGCTAATGAATGGATTTCATTACTGATGGATCACCCATGCATCTTTACTTTCCAAACACTGCTACCTGGATGATTTCTCATAATTCAGCTGCCTCAACTATTTTTTTTTAAGATTAAGGACCTTCTTTTCTCAACTATGAACAAGAGGTGTCAGAATCCTGGCCCTCTGTGAATTTTATGAGTTCTAAAATTGACAGTGGACTCATCACTGTATAAATTTGAAATTAAGATGAACAAAATACCTAATATCAGAATCAGAGTATTTTCTTTTTCTATGTCTTTTATATATTTGCTGTCATAATATTTAGGAATAGTGGTCAAAATGAACTACAATAATAGGTATTTAAACATCAGGAAAATACTCCTTCAACCAAAAAAGAAAAAGTATATGAATCCAGTAGAGGCAAAGCCTAAATGAATGAGCACTACATTGTCATGATGAATTTAGTAGGTATTGCTGTTTTATTTCTACCATTCCTTTCATACCCTAAGTAAAAACATCGAATGTCTTAATTTTTGATGCAATAGTTGATCTTCATTAAGTGTCACTCTTAAGAAATAAGAAATACCCTTTCCTTAAAAGAAAAGATATGTGGAGTGATAACATTTAGTTAATGGAATAAATGATACATATATATGTTTTTCATTTTTAATGATTTCCTTAATTATATTTAAGAAGCATTTTCATCCTTTTACAGCTAAAACCCAAAATATCAATTGTGAAAAATAAAAAATCATGACAAGAAATACAACATGAAACTATGATTTGAATTTTTTCAAGGAAACATCACTTTACACTATCTGCCAGAGTTATAGTTATATTCTTAGTTTATGTAAGAGTATAAGAAAATTAAAATGTAAACTGTTCATTTACTTATATTAGAAATAGAACCAGCATTGCCTCATAAACAACATTCTTTCTATTGTTTTTATGACTACTTTTTGAGTATTAATTCAGTTTGAAATTGTATCCATTTAGTTTGGGGGAAGTGATCAAGCAATCGATTCCTTAACACTTACAAGAAATAGCATCTCAGATCACTGGCTTCATAGCCTGTGCTCCCTTTTTTCCATCTTGTACTTCTTCCCCAAATCGTTCTACCAGCTATACAGCTTGGAAGAAAATCTGGTTCAAGCCCAAGGATTTTGATTGAGAGAGCAAGCGGAATGATTTAAGAACAACTGTCTTCCATCTGGGAATCCTATAAATGAAAAGGGATTGCATTTCCTCCCTAGAGAAATCAAGCTGTAAATAAGCAGAATGAACTCATATCCTAAATTCTCCCACATCTAGAGTGCCCTTATATACCCATTCCCAGAATGTTTCTTTTTGTAATAAAAAAAGCTATTTTTAAAAACTTGGGTACAGATAACTGGTGACAGTAAGGACTCTAACAGCAGGGGATGAATAAGATCATTTGAAAAAATATCATCTTGAGGCTCTTTTTCAAGTGGTAGGTGGAGAAAGACATTAGTCTGTTCCTCAAGCATCCCTTACAGCTTTCATTTTCTAACCTGTGCAGTATATAAAACTAGAGTGTACTTATTACCTATTTTTTTGCCAAATGTGCAAAAAATACTATGAAGAAATTGTTTGAGGTGAGCAGAAAATGATGGTGCCTAAAATGAGAAAATGCAAAATGAAGCAAAACCCCTTTTCTTTCAACTGTTTAAAACAATTGAAACTTGCCCTGGTTGGTGTGGCTCTGTGGATTGAGTGCCAGCCTGCAAAACAATAGGTCGCTGAATTGATTCTCAGTCAGGGCACATGTGTGGGTTGTTGGCCAAGTCCCCAGTAGGGGGCACACAAGAGACGACCATACATTGATGTTTCTCTCCCTCTTTGTCTCCCTCCCTTCCCCTCTCTTTAAAATTAAATAAATAACATCTTTAAAACAATTGAAATTTTTTAACAACATGATCGAAAGTCTAAAATAAGATTGCACTAAAGTGCATTCCAAAACTTTTTCCAATTCTCCTATAATGTCTTGGGAAAAAACCTATGACAAATTTGAGGGAAAAATGAGGGACAATGTTAGTAAGCAAACAGGCCTCCACTATAGCTTTTTGTGTCCCAGCTCCACCAAGACAGATCACAAGCTCTGAGCTGCAAAGGAGATGTCCGTTTCTTGTCTTTGATCATGGATCAAGTGACCTAATAGATTTTCACATCATTAGATTCTGGATTTCATTTAAGCCTTTTTCAATCGGTAACTCCGTGACTATAAACAGTAAACAGTATGGTTGCAGAACCGAGCAGCCTGTTCTGCTTCTAACACATTGCAGTAGTAATGATGTGTTTTTTCTTTTCCCTGTTATTCTGTCCTATTTCTTTGGCTCCCTGCTCACTTTGCCTTGTGTCACAGTATCTGATTACATGACTGAGGCACTTATGTAATGTGCTGGCACACCTCCTGCCTCCCTGGCACCGTGGTCAACATACCTACTGCAGAGATTACCCTGGGAATCTCTGACTGAGTTTATCTAAGATAATGGAGCAACATATACAATGTCAAGGCCAAGGTGCAAAAGGTACCTGGGAAATAGAGGAAAGGACAGAGAAAAATGGAGAATAATACTTTGATACGTGAAGCGAAAAAGAAATAGGTACACAGTAAAAGAAAACATGACATTTTTATTAAAATTGTGTACCTACAGTCAGCATTCATGGTCTAAACAGAACAAGGAGGAAACCCAAATTCACGGTGCGTTTCTGGCATGACCATCTCCAGAAACCTCAGGGAAGTCCTGTGAGCAAGCCCTCTCGGCCTCAGTTTTATCGTCAGCTGAGCAGAAATAAAAAGATTTGCCTTTCTATCTTGTAGCCTTGATTTTTTACTGTGCAATGGTCAAGTGCCTCTAATAAAGCCTGGCACCAAGCCATGCAGCTCAGCAAAGTCATGGACACCCAGAAAGGAACCCCTGCAAGACAAAAGTTCTCAGGACTCCTCCTGGGCAAAAATCTGATGTAAATGGAAGTTTCATTCTGATTGCTTGGCCTCCCATTCTTGTAAAATCCCCATATTCTAGACTTGGCCTCTTTCCTCTCTCATGATCAGAAACCCTTGTGTCATTTTCATTTGTCTCCTCTTCTGAAAACATACACTTACACCACTTATTTAATATTTCAGATAGGCAAAACTTCATCACATGTCTTAAGGATATGAATATTTCGAGGCTTGGTTATTTTGTTAGGAAATGAGTTCTATTTATTTCATAGCCGAGCCATGTTGTAAACTAGGGCTGTGTTGCTCAATACAACATAAGGTCAGAGGCACTGACAGAATGTAAACTCAGACCAGGCATCCATAGTAAAGAGAAATAGTCAGAGAGGGCTATCGGAGAGAAGATGGGAATATGATTCCCAAAGAGAACAGTCTGCAGACCTGAGGTTGTAGCCTAGAGAAGGAGAATAGGCACACAGAAGACGAAATGCCAGTCTACACTGTCTGCAGTCAGGTTTTCTGGGTTGCCTGACATCTGAAACCTGTGGCATCCCAGGCCAAAATTCAGTCAACTTTCTTTAAAGTTTGTGCAAGTGGGGAATGGAGATAAGGCAGGAGCAGGGGTAGGAAGGCTACTTTAAATAAAAATTTTACACACACACACACACACACATCTCTGCCCCACAGTTTTCAATGACATATTCCAAACTATGTATCTTTGATTTCAAGGGGGTAAAATTAATTATGTGTGCTTTAAATTTAATTCTTTTTAATTTCTGTTAACAAAGAGAGCCAGTCACCATTTGAGTTTAAGGTGTTGCTTATAATTTAATGATTTTAATCCATACTATCCAAAGACCCACAAGTTTTGGAATGTTTTCTATTTTAATGAAACCAGATTGTTTTAAGAAATTTAGCACTCTTCACAGACTGCAGAAGTGTTCTGTTATTAATTAGGAAGAACTTGAAAAATGATTCTATTTTTATCTACATGTTTGTTTGGCTAAATCCATCATAAATAACTTTAACTTCATTATTTGATGAGGCACTTTCAAAGTCTATACATCATGTTGTGTTATTACCTTAATGTTTAGCTTTTAAACTGAAAAATTAAAGGTCATTAACTGAGATAAGTGAATACATCTGCAAATTCTCAAAAAATGTAAGAATTTCATATCCTTACAAATTATCTCCCCAAACAGTTTGAATAAATTTATTTTCTACCAAAGCTGTTTGATAGAAATGTTAGGGCCTGTATGGATAACCACACTGAAATTTAGAAGTGGTGATCCCATCTCCAATGTTTTAAGTTCTACATGGCACATTTGTTCTTTCATGAAGATGTGGAATTATACTCATCTAGCAAAACAGATACTATCTTTATTTACTCACTTTTTCTAGAAATAATTATTTAGCACATTCTATATTCCTGTGATGGAGGATAAAGAGGTATAGTATGTACTATAATATATTATATATAAAATATATATTTAAACATGTAATATAAATATATCTATTTCCAGCCCTTAAGAAGTTCGTAGTCTAACAAGGAAGACAGGCGCAGAGATAGCACAGCATTAATACCAGGCAGCATGGCGAGTGCAGGGACAGATTGCACACAGGGAGCCCTGAGGATCGGAATACCCCTGTTTTAGGGAGCACGGGAGGGCTTCTTTTAGGAAGTAGCACTTGAGTCTAAAAGAATGAGTAGGACTAAATCCAGAAAAATAAAAACTCTTTTACGTGTTAAAACATTATTGGTAGAGAAAGCAAAGCAGCTAGCATATTTGCATTCTGTTTTTCAATATGAATATGATTAAACTCAAGTCTCTTTATACAGCATATATTCATTGGTGGTAGTTATGAGCAAAAAACTCCATTAGACTGTGTTTTGAGTATTCCAACTTGAACTGTTAATACATAAGTTGCTTCTTAGAAAACAGGGCTTCTAGGAGCTTGATTCAATAACAAAACTTAGCCATAATTACATAAAACAGTCAACAGAATTATAGAATATTTGCCATTTTAAGAACATAATAGAAGAAGCAATTAAATACATTCAAGCCAACTTAAATTTACGTTTTGGATTTCAAGTTCTTTGTTTAATAGATCTCATCTCAGCCATTCCTTTTGTATTACCTTGTTTTTTAACATTTTTGTATGTCAGTATATGGACTTCTTTGGGGCTTCAGGATTATTAGTTTTTTTTTAATATTCTGGAAGAAGTCCCCAACCTCCTATTTATTAATTTTGACATCTCATTGTTCAAAATTCTCACTGTTATTTATATGTCATAGGAAACTATTCTGAGTTGTGAGTCATTCCTCTCTGTAACTCCTCATATTAGAAACAGCAATAAAAGCAAAAAAAAAAAAAAATACTCCAGAGTCTAAATATAAACTATATTCTAAAAATAGTTATACAAATACTATAATGTTAGAAACAACAACAAATTTTATAGAAGAACAACTTACCTGAATATAATGACAAGAATGATATTATCTTTCCCTCAGGATTATGTGAATCTTTATTTAAATATTCCAAATTCCAATTCATGCAAGAAGGAAGATACACAATGCTTTGCTTGTCAATTCTTCACAAACGTGTGTTCTAGCAGGATATTTCTGTTTTTAAAGAGTAATGCTTTATGGGGGGGGTCAGTTAGGGGGTAGAAGGATGGAGCAAAAAAGAAAAAGGACTCATGGACATGGATAACAATGTGAAAATGGAAAAAAATACAATGAAGAAGAAGAAAAAATAAAGAGTAATGTTATCAACTTCCTTTTAAGATAAGAACAACTTTTTAAGGAATGCATTGTCAGAAGCATAACTAACACTGTGTGTGTCTCTGTGTGTGTTTCCCTTTGCTGTCAGGATTTTTTTTTTTTTTCTGATTAGAAGTAAAATCACAATCCTTTTGGAACCCAGATATGTTTTGTGTAGACAAACATGTTTTTAAATTGGCATCTAAGCACCCTCAGGCTCCAAGTAATATTCTCCGTCCTCTTTGGAATAACTGTAACTGGACTGATCCCCTTGCTTCTCAGAACCCACCTTCCCTCCAGCATTTGTGGGTGTGGCCACCTATCTCACCAGAGGCCCGCCCTCTTCTAAGACAGGCGGGGGCTCATGCCTCCAGGTTCAGGAGTGTCTCATTTTTGAGATTAGGAGCACGGGCTCTGAAGTAGGCCTTGCTGCTGATGTTACTTTTACTTACCATGGCACCCTGGTTCCATGATATCTACTAAATTCCTATTCCATCAACATACCCATCCACCCTGGTTATGGATCTCAGATAAACACAAGGCCTATCAGGAGGCCTAGACTTAGCACAACCACATGATACACCTGCTGCCAAAGCCTGTATCCACCCCAGTGGGCTCTTCTTGGGATTCCTTTTTGCTTTTTCAGTAATAAAAATGAAAGTAAGCCTTCATCAGTCTTACTGGGGGAAAATCAAGAAATATCTATAAACTAGCTTTTACCATTAACCTTTTTTGACTTACATAATTCCAAACTTGTAGATAATTTTTATAAGAGTTTATTTCAGCCAAATCGATGACAACACTGGGAAACAAGATCTCAAATACTCAAAACAAACAAACAAAAAAGAGACAAACCAACAAGTTTTGCAGTTTCTTTTATACATTTGGAGTTAAGAAGGGAACATTAGAAAGATTACATGAACGTGCAAGAAAGCAGGTAAGGATAGGAGTAGAGGGTAGTTTACAAGACTGCGTGTGCTCCTGAGGGCGTTTTCTGAGGGGCCTGCACTAGAGGCATTTCAAAGGTATGTTAACCTAGGTACCCAAAAACCATGGACAGGGCCTACAGGCCAAGGCAAAGCCAAACCTTTTACTAAAGATAGTTGTAGACATGGGGCGTGACTACCCACCTTGACTTGGCCAGTTAGGAATTTAAGATTAGATCACCCTGAGAGCTTACTTTCACTTAGATTTAATACAGTGCCCCTTTTCATTCATAACCTGTATCTTTGGAATTTTTTTCATCCACCCCACTATAGCACACTGTCCATATTCTGACTTGGGTTTGACTTGGTTCCTCAACTCCAAATTCTTAAGAGCGCTAGCTTTAATTTTTAGATTCAGACACATAATGATACCTTGGTCTTATAAATCGTCTTGGCTGATTTTTGGATAGTTGCCTTTTGGACTCACGCATGGTACTATAAGATACACTATTACAGCTCTGCACCATCCCCACAGAGCTGAGAAGCTGGCCCATGCCTGGCCTGACATCCTTGCAGGTCAAGGAAAAAGATATTATCTTCTTTCCTCGCCAATCTGAAGTTTCAGATTTTGTGGCAAAAGATTTTGCGGCAATATTAATTTTTATTTGTGCTCTCAGTATATCCTCCCATCTTTCTTCCAAGTATTATAGATACTAAAGCCTTTGCATTTCTTTTTTGCTAATATTTATATTTATGAGATAAAACAAAATCTGCTTGAAGCCAACTCTTCTCACTGTCTGTCTTCTGTAAAAGGTAGTGTTCATTGACAAAATAAGGATAACGTTCTAGAGAAAATGTAGAATCCACATTCTAGGAAGAGGGAATAGTGACTAGTAAGGTGACAGAAATCCAGAGTTCCCACTGTGAAAGTGAGACATGCTGCTTAAGGAAGGCATGATGAAAAGAAGCACAGGAACTGGTAGTGGTTGTTCACATTGATGTGTAGTGAGAATGGGCACAGATGGAATTGAGTTTATGATCACACCCTTAGGCCCAATCACTGTGCAGTTAAAAAATCTCTGAATGACACTAAAGACTTCTAGAAAGTCAGAAGGGAGTACCCTACTTCAGGCTCTCTAAGAGCAGGATGCCATGGTGGGGGCACCTAATTTGAAACCCAAAGACATGGCCCTGGGTCTGCCATTGATGTGAGGCCCTGGGCACATGTACAAACTGGATGGTTTAAAGAAGAAAACCAGATTCCTTAGAGTCTTTCTCACTAGGAGTTCAAATTATAATGTTCTACACATGATTATTTACCAATCTTACCCCCAAAAATGAATTGAAATAATAATAACAAACTTTAAAACTAGAAGTTGATACTCGCTCTTCCCAACATTCTGGTACCTATTACTCAATGTGATATGGGAATGTTTTCAACTTAACAGGTGACTCTATAAAATCAAAACACTTTAAAGATATAAAGGAAACAATAATGGTGGCACAGGTTTTATTTTCATTATTTTTTTTCTTTTTGTTTGTTTTATTTGTTTTAAAGCAAAGAACATGCCCCTAATAATTATATATAACCTATCACAACTATTTCTGCCTACTAATAAGTACCTGGTAGAGTTAAAATTGATTTATAAAATCACCATGTTCTTATTTCTAAAAAAAATTAGGATGATATGATGCTAGTGAGCAGAAAATCAATGCTCTGTTAAAAAAACAACGACAACAAAAAGAAACTCCTCTACGATTTCTATTAAGTATATTTATATTAAGTAAACTGCCCTTGCAGTTTGGATTCTACATTAGATGAAATTTGAAGAACCTAGAGTAGTTCAAGAGAAGATACTAAAAATCACTAACAGAATAGCGGTATTTAGAAAAGTAAAAAAAAGGTTGGAATGAAACACTAATATGTATGTAGCCCACAAGAGGATACATTTGAGTGGTAACCATCAGTGACAGGTGGTTTGTTAAGCTAAATTACAAATAGATTTGTTTTACCCATGAATATTGGTAAATAATACTACAAAGCATTGAACATGGTTTTTAGAATTTTTTAGGTGAGTGTTTTCTTTTTTCTTAATTCAAACAAAAACATCTCCTTTAATAAGTCAACAGAGTCCAACAGGCAAATAAACTCAAGGATCAGTAACCTTGCCTCACTGAAGAGACTCTGTTTATATCTATTTTCTTTTTACTGAATTTATTAGGGTGATACTGGTTAACAAAATTATATAGGTTTTAGGTACAGAATTCCACAGCACGTCATCTTTACACTGTGTTGCATATTCACCCCCCTCCGTGTCAAGTCTCCGCCCATCGCCATTTAACCATTTATCCCCCCTTCACCCTCCTCCACCTCTCCCCACCCCTGTCCTCCTGGAAACTGTCCCACTATTGTCCCTCTCCATAAGTTTTTTCTCCCCCCAGCTCCCAACTTCCTTCTCCCAACACTTGTCAGCCTGCTTTCCATGTAGCAGTCTGTCTCTACTTTGCTTGTTAGTTCATTTGTTCATTAGATTCCACATATGAGTGAGATCACATTGTATTCGTTTTTCTCTGATTGGCTTATTTCACTTTGCATAATTCTCTCCAGGCACATCCGTGCTGATGCAAAGGGCAAGATTTCCTTCTTTCCTTTTATAGTTGAGTAGTATTCCATTGTGTAAATATACCGTAGCTTTTTCATCCGCCATCTACTGATGGATACTTGGGCTGCTTCCAAATCTCAGGCAACACAAGTGCTAGTGAACTCTGGTCATGAAACAACAATCTGCAAGTTAACTATTGCCCACATGTCAAAACAGTGTTTCTGAAACAGTAATTGAGAACTAAACCCATCTCCACGTAGTATTAAAATATGACTATTGGTTAATAATGAGTCATTCACTCTTTTATAGAAAGTCAATATTTCTTTTATGACATGAGGCATATGGTATGACAAGAACAACAGCACTTTGGAAATCATGTACCCCATTCTTTTCAGCTTACAAACAAAGAAAATAGGATACCCTAAGGTTCAATCACCCAAATTCACAAGATTATTTAGTAGGATTTCCTCTACTAAATGAGTAGAAATGAGGTGTTCTCATTTCCAATACAGTGTGTCCGTTGTTTATCTAGGACATCAATAGACTCAAGATGCTTATGTGTACTAGATAGAAAACCACAAATACTTATGATGTTAGCCTTATAAATAAGACTTAAATATATTTTGAATTTAAAAAATGGACTGTCATTTTTAAATTATTAATGTGCCCATCAGCCTAAAAATTCCATGAAGCCAAATTTTATTATAGTTTCTTGAATTTTTCATAAAAATATCATAGGGAGTAGTTTCCCAATAAGAATCATCATTGAATTCAGAAAATTTTATTCCTTTTGTCTCTTTTTTGTAACACAGGGTTATTTTTACCAAACACTCGGGTCAGTATAGGGGAGGGAATGGTAAGACAGACATGGTTTGTGCTCTGCAATTGCTTCCCAAGGAGTGGGGATATGAAGGAATAAAACAGACAGTTGGAATTCAATGTAAAAATATTGTTAAGTGTTTATCATTTTTAAACACTGTGCTAGGTTCTAAGAAACAGCATTATAACAGTGAAGTAGGGGGCAGAATCTCTGCCCTACACTTCTATGGAGGGGAGAGAAAGAAAAGACAGAGACAGAGATGTGGAGAGACAAAAAGACAAAGAGGAAGAAAAGTGAACATATATTTATACATACTTTATGTGCTAACACAAAATAAATATAAGAACAGAATAAATTAGAGTGAATGGAACAGAGTGCGTGAAGTCAAAGGTGAAGAACCTCATATCCCCTTTGGAAAGTCTCTTTAAAGTGACACATTGGAGCAAGGAACGGAACGTAAAGGAGATTAGTCACAGGAAGGTCTGGGAGGCTGTTTGAGGCAAAGGGTACCTCAAGTGCTAAGGCCCAAATCACGGTTTGGCACACTAGAGCAACACCAAAGCCAGCATTGTGGGAATGGAGCAAAGGAGAGAAAGACAAATTGATAGGAGATCAGAGGGCAAGAGGCCAGATCAGATTAGGAAAGTTTTTAAGGCCATGGTAGAAATTTTGATTTTAATCTGTGTGTCTTACGAAGCTATTTCTAAACAGGAGAAGATAGGGGAAAGGGTAAAAGAGAGAGGATCAATTAAGAGACTAGCATAGGAGCTAGAGAGGTATAAGTGTAACCTGGTAGAGAATGGTATTGATGACATTAAAAAAAAAAAAAAACCTAAATAGTTAATATGTTAGTGAAATAAGCCAGTCAGAGAAAGACAATTATCATATGATTTCACTCATAAGTGGAGTCTAATGAGCAAACTGAACTAACAAGCAAAATAGAGACAGACTCAGAGAGAGCAGGCTGACAGCTCTGGAGAGGGGAGGGGAATTGAGCAAAAAAGAAAGAAAGGGAAAGAACTCATGGACACAGACAACAATGTGGTGGTTGCAGGGGGGAGAGGCATAGGTGGAGGAGGAAGAGAGGACAGGGGAGATAAATGGTAACAGAAAAAAATACAATAAAAATAATTTTTAAAAATAAAATAAAAAATAAGTATATATAGTGAGAGTAAAGGCTGAATCATAAATAAATATATATAAAGCAAAACATAGTTATTGATGAATTGATTGTTTGTTGGATGTGAAGGAACAGGAAAAATCATGGTGAGCCCTGAATGTTTGTTTTCGAAGGTCTAACTTACTTAGCCTTTCCTGAACAGTCATGTTCTGCCAGCTTTATCAGATCAAAATAGGCCTGGGCTTCTAACACATACTCCCCAAGTATATAACTAAATGCTCTCCAAATACATTAACGTAAATGGCCATTTCCCAGTTAAGTCTTCAATAACAATTAAGATAAAAGCTTATAGATTCCTTCCTTTTAATTACTAACCTTGAGCGTTGTTTATTAATGAAGCGTGGCAAAATGTTTCTGTGTTATCTTTCCAATTTCATGTGCAGCCATGAACATAGTGAAGATACTAAGCGAAAAGGAGGTATGGGCAGATGATATTTTATTGAAATTGCTTAGGCCAGCATAGTTTTGTGAAAAGGAGAAATTTGTTAGGCAAATAAAACTAACATAATTATAAAATGTCCAAATTGGGTGGAACTTAGTAGTGATCTTGTTCAACTACTTCACTTTTACAGATGGGAAATTAAGGATCAGAAATATTAGGTATCTCAAAGTAATTTTACAGAAGTTATCTTCCCTCTTCATATAAAAGTATGTATCCTTTAGCCATCTATCTCACTCTTGATTGCCTAAGAAAATACATGTTTTTTTAAGCTCAAGAAGTTGTCTAACCTATATAATTTTATTAACTAATGCCACCCCAATGAATTCAATAAAAAATATAAAATAAAAGCTAATTTTTTCGTATGACAAACTAAGCTCACGTTATTTTCCTCCTTTCCCCCCAAACTCTACCAAACTCATGATAAATGTACAAACCTAATGAAATGAATGGGAGGACAACTACAGTACACAGGAGAGTTCAGTGAGTTTCCGGAAAATGGATAAAACATCACTGAAAGATAATATAAAAACAAGGAAGCCATGGCCTAATATACACACAGAAATGGCTGCCGTGGAGCAGCCAGATGACCCAATTTATGTGAGTTAAATCTTTCTCTCATCAACACAAAATACTTAAAATTGATGATTCAAAAATAGTTACATAACTATAGCATTTAGAAATTTGGAGGAATTAACTATAGCTAAAATTCTACATGCCAAACACTGTTCTAAAATACTTTAATGTAATATAATTTATAAAGTTGATATTTTTATCTGTATTTTATAGATTTAGGGAAAAAAAAGAGACAGAAGGTTAAGCCCAAGGTCATCCGGTTAATAAGTGGGGAAGCCAAAATTTGAATCCAACAGTCTAGTTCCAGACTCCACAGTTTAACCACCACATGGTGCTAACTGTACATACAATGGTGGATGTAACTACTGTGGAGAAACCAAAGAACTTACATGCACAACCGATGGACATGAACTTAGGGGAGGGATCACTGGAGGGAAGGGGGGAATAAGCAGAGAGGGGTAAAGAGGGAATATTGGGACAACTCTAATACCATAATCAATAAAATATACTTAAAAAGAAAGAAAGGTAAAAATGCAACTGAAATGCAAAGAAAAGATTTGTGCAGTGTATGGAGAAGATGTTGTGACTGACCGAATGTGTCAAAAGTGGTTTGAGAAGTTTCTTGGTACTATTGACATTTTGATCAAATAATTACTTGCTGTGGGGCTGTCTAATGCATTGGAAGATGTTTAGCAGCAACCCTGGCCTCTACCCACTAGAAGTCAACAGTGGGAGACAGCTGACCTACTCAAAATATCCAAAGCAATAAAGTTGTTGGTGAAAATGAAAAAAAAAATAAAGAAAGAAAACTAGAAACAGTTAAAAGAGTTAATTTCAGATAAGTGGGACTGGGGGTAGGCAGAAATGGGACATAGATTATTCTATACATTCTAAATTTTTAAAACATTTGCAATTACTACTGAAAATTCAACAAAATTAAAAAATAGCAAAGAGGCTAAACTTATCTAATGATATTAAATACCTTGCAGATATTGCATGGCTTGGTTCCAGACCACTGCAGTAAAGCAAGTATTGTCGTAAAGCAAGTCACGATCTTTTTACTGGTGGAGCATCTTGCCTTTTACTTGTAAAATTTGAAACACTTATGCAGAGCAATAAAGCACAATCAAAAGAGTTATGCCTGTAATGTGAATATATGCAGATTGACCTAACACAGAGCACATAAAGAGTATTCTCTCTTTTTCAGTTTCCACACTAGAATAATAAAGATAAAAAAATGTAAGTAAACAATCAATGTTCCTTCAAATATCCAGGTACTTATACTTTCAAACTTCAAATAGTTCTACGACTACCCACTGTAATATTTTAAAGCGTGCACAGAAGGGAAAGCTATAATTAAAAAATCCGTGTTGATACAATCCAAACCCTCTGTAAGATGGACCTACAAAAATTCATGAGCCAGATCATCAGAGAGAGTCTTAGGAGCCCAGTGGTATGTTCATTTTTAGAATATTCCCTTTAAGGCAAAAGATAGGTTATGCCTTGCACTATACCTAGCTCTGAGAAAGAGATACACAGCTTGGTTAGTCTGTTTGAATTTTGTAAGCAGCATATACAGTATTCGAGAATGCTGCTCCAACTAGAAGGCTCTCTGTCAGACTTGAGTAGAGTCCAGAATAAGGGAGAACTCTTGAGGATGTCCAGACTAAGAGCTGAGAAACCTGCAAACAGTTTCACAGAATAAAGACTTAGCCAGAGGTCAAATCTATGCCTCCAAACCAATACAAGAGGTAGAGAAAAAATAATTTTGATTTTATATTTTGCATAATGACGTGTTTGTGTGCTATATAAAAGTTTGTTTTGTACTTGTATAGATGTAGGTAATGGAATACCACTAGGAATCAGATTCCCTACTTTACTAAAAAAAGAGCAAGTAACAATATAGTTTACTCCGAACACAGTCGTAGTTAGCCAGCCTTATCGGTGTACTCTCCTGCCTTTAGACTAACATACTAAAAACAAGGAAGTGTTATAAATGCAATAGTGAGAAAGGCACATTTTCTTTATTCTCTGCATGTATGTGGCTGTGTAAAGAAAGGAGTGAAAAATGTAAACATTTTGTTAAATATGTTTGTTAAACATTTAGTTTACTGAAAGGCATTAAAAATGTAATTGTTAATTTGATCTTTAGACATTCTTATAAATATATACACAGAGGTTAAGTGTAGTATCTGAAGTTAAATATACATGGGTTCAGATTTTTCACTACCACTAACTATGTGATATTGCATTCACATTTATTTTCCTAATGGTGCCCTGTGTGTAGAATGGTATAATTTGTGTAATTATGTCACTGTTAAACAGAAAGTTCCAGTGACCAGCACTATGTGTAGAACATAACTAACATTTAATGTATGTTAGCTACAGTTATGGTAACTATTATATTTCTCATTATCTTGCATATATATATATATATATATATATATATATATATATATACACACACATATATACAAGACACAGTTTATATATGATTTTATATTTATATATTATATACATACACATATACACTCATGTATATGAATTCTTATTCATAGTCAACATACATAACTGTAAAGGAGATAGTCTTTTAGGATAATGTGGGATGATCATTTAAATTTATCATTTACATTTTTATTCATTTAATAAATATGCTGAGTGTATTCTATATGCTAAGTTCTGTCCTAAAACTAGGAATAAACAAGACCTGATTTCCACCTAAGGAAGCCCACATTTTACTTCCAGGTGAGGAAGAAAGATATTATACCTACTGCATCATCATATTTTCAACTTTTAATATAAGTACTTATATTTTCCTCTCTCAAAGAATATTAGAAATGTATACAAAATACAGATGCAGCAGTTTGAGATTAGTTACAATAACTCAATCATTATATTCTGCTTAACTTCCAAGTTCCTGCATCTATACACTACACCAACAGTGTATGACACCTTGCATGACTGTTTTACACACTTTCAGATGGCAGAGCCAAAGAATCCACAGTCTCAATATCTCTTGTATCTTTTTACATATTGTTAGAACCTAACCCTTTTTAGATACTTTTCCATGTTATAACAACCATGCAACCTAAATAAAATGCCAACTGCTATCTAATCCACCAGGTGTTCAGTGCCACATTCAAAGTAACACACTCTGGTAATCCAAATAATTAAAAGCAATGCACATCTTTAACTGCATCTCTAAAAATATCAAAAATAGATCTAATCCATAATTCCTGGCGTTGAGATGTCATTCCTTAATAACTCATTTCCCTTTTTGCTTTTGCTCTTTAATTTTTCCTCTCCTACACCAAAACTCTCCCCAACATCCAGACTAGGTAAGACCAATATGCTTCAGTTATTAATAGTATATTATATATTTATTAATTATAAAGAGAAATAACTTGGAACAAGCCAAATCTCCGTAAGAACGGGATAGATGCTTAACAGCTCATACTGAGGAGACACATATGTTCTTCAAGTTTCCACAGTTTTCTTGGAAATCAAACATAGTCATTTGATAACCAAGGAAGATATGCCATATAAAACTCATCACTGATTCCAGAAACACTTGTATTTCATTGAAGGTTTTCTGGCTAGTAATATATTCATGAATATATTAGCAGTAATATTTACTTATATGATAATCATCTAAATGGTTCTGATATTAGCATCTTTAGCTCAAAATGTCTACTGCCTTTTAAATATAATATAGTATTATAAATTTATAAGAGTAGTCCACCGAAGTTCAACTAAGAAACAGAATTAAGAGAAAATATGTTATAAAATCAATGTTTATTACTTTTGTATTATTTAAGCACTGTATATAAATTTTGAGAGATTGCATGCAAATTTTAGTCCTTTTTCACAGAGGAGCTTACTTCTCTATGAAGTGTTCTCATTCACAAAAGTTTAAATCAAAAGGTACATAGAAAATGAGTTATATTCAACTCTGGAGGGGAAATGGTAATAGCTACCTAGCCTTTTTCTGTTGTTTGTTTTTTTTTTATAATTTATTATTTGCTAGAAAGACTTTTCAATATGCAAATGCATTTCTTCTGAGTCTATATTACTTCATTTTTTTTCTGGAAACTTCCTTCTGTTAGTTGTTGCATTTTTGAAGAGCCTGGGCCATGAGAAGTTTGCCTAAGTTTTGGACTGAATTTTTTGATGTTCTGGCAGTAAGTGTTAACCTGGCCTGCAATGAGCAGAGAATCCATCCAGTCTGGAAGGGCTGGGATGGTTTGAAAAGTCTGGACACATCCTCCTCTGGATATGGGGGTTCTCAACTCAGGCGTTGCATATTCCCCTGCTGGAGACGCTGCTGATACTGGTGTTACCGCTGTTGCTGCTCACTCATGTTCCTCAAGCATGCATTATATTTATCTATATCTTGACTCATTTCATCCACTCTGTCCATCAGCAACTGTAGATTCTTTCCCAATGATTACTATTAGCAAGACTGAATAATTCATATTTATCTGCTATAGCTGACTTCTTCTCAAGCTCCCACATTAGAATGTTGATTTTTAATTACAATAGGCACTTCAAACATGTGCTCAGAGGTGACACTTCATTTTTCAATGCTTCAGGAGAAAAATTCTTCTCTTTACAAACTTCCATTAGTGTGGGTATCAGTCTGTATGCCTTCACTGAGAGAGACCTTTGGGCAGTTTTTATGGGATGGTCAATGAGAATGACAGATTCTTCAATAGCATGCTGGTAACTGAACTGAGAATCCAGGAACATCAAGTGAGGAATGAGCCATGGCTCGTGGACTGGTACCAGCCCAGGTGGAGATGGTCAATGTTTCCATGGTGAAGGCTCTTCGTCATTTCCATCTGATGTTGGACTTCATCATAATCAGCATCATCTTCAATGTGTTGAAGAAAAGGAAAGCAGCTAGTAATTTCAAATCTATGTTTTACAATCAGGCCCCAAATCACTCCTTGAACCACCTCAATTCCTCGTCCTACTTGATGATGTTTGATTGTCTTGAATACCACCAAGCCATCTGTTGTGCTTGCTTCGGGCTGAATCTCTGGACCTGCCCTTGCCTTTTCTTTTCCCTGTCGCGCTGGTGGTGGAGCTAGAAGAGGTGGTGGTCATCTTTCCAGCAGGGCAGAAAAAGAGCTCATCCTCTCTCGACCAGAGTTTTCACAGTACAGTCTTTTGTTTGTTTGTGTGTTTTTGTCTTTTATATATGACCTCTTTTTTTTAAACATTTTTTATTGTTGTTCAAGTCCAGTTTTCAGCCTTTCCTGTCCCCACCACCCCAGCCCTCCCCACCTCCCTCCCCTGTTTCCACCCTCTCCTGTTATTGTCCATGTGTCCTTTATAATTGTTCCTGCAAACCCTTCACCCCTTTCACAATACAGGCTTGAACAATACCTAAACTAATTTGGAAAGTTTCATTTTTAAAGCTGGAATTCATGTAATAAATATTTCTTGTGTCCCAGACATTGTTCATAAGCTAGAGGATAACTAAAATTTATTTACCATTTTCTATACATTAGCTCATTTAATCTACACAGCAATTTTGAGGTAAATATTGTCTTTATTTTACCAATGAGTAAAATGATTTTCAGAGAGATTGAGAAATTTTCCTGACATACAGCTAATACATGGCATAGGTGAGATTCAATGCTAAATTTTATCTGACCTTGAAGTTCTTTTCACTTATATAAAATACTTTTATAGAAGAAAGAAATATTAATGATAATCATATGACTAAAAATAATCATTCATATCTAAGATTATGAATAAAACAATGTAAATAAAAATACAGGCATTTATACATTGAAGGCATTTATTTTACTTTTACATAATAGAAAAAAAAGAATGTTTGAAGATGAAAAATCAAAATAAGTATATTCATATCTGGTAGGATGAGATTATGCTTTCCGTGGCAGAAATTCCAGTGTAATCGTAATTTTAAGAACTTTATTCTCCAATTTCACAGTGGCAAGGATCCAGGGTACTTTATCTTATTTTCTGGTTGTAGCTTCCGGTCTCATGGTACTAAAGATAAGTCTTTCAGAATGCCTGCTGAAGCTTCAGCCATGACCTCTGCCTCCCATCTATCAGGAAAAGGTGTGGGAGAGCAACATAGCATTGTCCATTAATGACATTCCCTGGACACTGAATTTAGCATTTGCCCTACTTCCTACTGACCAGAATTTTGTCACATGTCAACACCTGTTCATAAGAGCAGCTGCAAAGTGAGTTCTTTATTCTTGACATCCCAATGTCAATTAAAAATTAGAAGGTAATTTACCATGGAAGAAGAAGAAATTGAGTATTGAAGGACAACCAGACTTCCTGCTATACTTTCCAAACCAAACTCATTATCAGTCTTCATATCTAGGTTTTCCTTTTGTCATTATTAATAGCATCATATTTTTCATTCACTCAGACTCAAAATCTTCTATTTTTAAATGCATTTTACAGAGGTAGAGGAGGGTAGAATGGGATAAATAAAGATGGGCTTGACGTGGAGTGGGGAATACACAATACAGTGTACAGATGATATGTTATAGAATTGTGAACCTAAAATCTGCATAATTTTGTTAACCACTGTCACGCCAATAAATTAAATTAAAAACAAAAAAATAATAGGTGCATTTTAGCAAGGAATAGAAAAATGAGAGATTGTAGAACAATACAAGTTTGGACTTGCAACATAGTCTTCTACTTGCAAGTTCTTTTTATTAATGTGTTCTAACTGTCTTCTCCCTCAGTTTCTTCTTTTTTAAAATAGGAAAACCCATGGTATTTGACTCTGAGGTTTACAGACATTGCAATGTAATAATTTAAGTAAAATATTTAGCATCATGCTTGATGCATGGTAAGTATTCAACAAAGAGTTTGTTATTCTTTTCTTCATTTGCCTCTTCCTTTCCACCTGTGATCCAAATCAAGTCAATTGCCATATCCCAGCAAGTTAACTCATAAAATACTCACAATGTCTTGTCCTTCTCCATTCGCTGTGCTCATTAGGGTCGTTAGCACTCATGTAGCAATCAGATCTAATTCCCTAAACTGATCTCCTTGCTTTTATTTTTTTCCTTCCCTGTAAAGCCATTCAACCCAACATGCTAGAATTTTTTTCCAAATAGCAACTCTTAGAGAAAGATCTCTGTTTTATAAAGAAAAAATCAGAGCATCTTATATTAAATAGGCATGCCACATATGATAGTACTTTCAACAAAATGAAGTGAAACTTCTGGTATCCTGGAGTCAGAACTGTATGACGTAGACAGGCTGTCTTTGTGTGCAAACTCCTATAAGCTTGACAGTGTTGGGATGATCATATTGCTTGGGAATTTTGGCTTTTTGTAAAAATTTTACTCAGTTCCTGGGAAAGATCTTTACATGTTTTAACACCAATAGCAGTTTTATCTTTTAATATGCCTTTAAATATTTCACCAAAATTTTCCTTGCTCAGTAATGTTTCCAATATTACATTTTCATGATTAAGAACCCATTTCTTATCCTTAGGAATAGGATTCAGCAGAACTACCCCTGATTTCTTAGTGATGACCTGTTTTGTTGTATAGTGATGATATGTAAGTTGAGGGATGTTTGAAGAAAACAGTGGCTTCAAATCAATACCTATTATCCACATTTTGTATGAAAAAGTGTCTCCTTTGTGCACCAGAATATACAGAAATGATACATTACCGGGTTTCCCGTGACTCTCACACCAAGAAGTCTCCCGGTTGTTTGAACAGATCTTGTACTTCCATTCCGGGAATTGCGCCGTGGCACCGTTCCTGTTCTGCCAGGTGGTCTCACGTATGGAGGTCATATCACAGAATGCTGAAGAGCCCAGTGCAGATTTTGGAGACCTCACTATTCCAGCAACTGAATGACAAATAGACTCAAATTTAGATAGCTTCTGCTTTCTTTCCATAGATATAGCTGACCGTGCATCTTCTTCATACTTTATTCCTGGAGGTCACTCTTTTCCATCATTTTCTTGCATTTTTTGCTCTATTTTCTGTGCTGTAAATTTTGCCTCAGTGCACCTCAGCTGCTGTACTAACTTACAGCTTTCCAATTGCCTGTTTTGGGCTTATCAGAAGCACAGTATCAGACTTCTTTTCATAGGTCTTAGAAGATTCCCCAATTCTTTCCGCTTGCTCCTTGTTTAAATGTATCTGCTGTGAAAGAAAGGAGGAACTCCTACCCTTTGTGACAACATGGATGGAAATGGCGAGCATTATGCTAAGTGAAATAAGCCAGGCGCTAAAAGAAAAACACCATATGATCTCACCTATAAGTGGAACCTAATCAACAAAACAAAGAAGCAAGCAAAATATAACCAGAGACACAGAAATTAAGAACAAATGCACAGTAACAGAGGGGAGGTGGGAGGGGGTAAAGGGGGAGGGGAAAGGGTCTTCAGGAAGGAGACATGGATAAAATCAAGGGGGGTAGGATCATGGGTGGGAAGTAGGGATGGCTGGGGTGAGGGGGAGTGGTGGGCGGAAATGGAGACAACTGTACTTGAACAAAAATAAAAAAGTTAAAAAAATAAACTTAATATATTGCAAAAAAAAAAGCGTTTCCTGTGCTTGCTTAAGTTCTTCTGCTAGAGTTGTCAACATTACTTGCAAACTTTCTGCCATTGAATTATTCCACATAATATCATTTGCCTGAAGCTTTTCATTTTCTTCTAGTAAGAAAGCATCGAGCTTAATTTCTTGATCTTTAGCAGCTGATGGTCTGTGAACATCTAGGAATACATTATATTCTGTGCTAGGGTCTATCTGCTCAACTGACATTTTAATTTCCTTATGGACACTCACTCTTCCCTCCAAAACAAGACTAGTTATCTGGCCTCAATATGCCTTTTAGTGCTTTTATCATTTCTTCTTGCACCATTTATAAGGAGTCCAGAAACAAAGGAAGTGTGGTGCCATAATACTGACTCTGATGAAACTGTGACCCTTTCGATGCCAATACATACAGATAATGCAACCTATGAACTTTCACTGTGACTTTGTACTACCTTGGCATTTTCCATTTTTTTTCCCTTTAGCTAAAGCTTCTTTATATTTCCCTTTGGCAGGATTTATTTCTTTTATTAATTGTCTATAGCTGGGTTTAATTTATCTAATTCTGTCTTTGTAACCTTGATCATCTCTGCCTCTATCTGCTGATGAACACCTGTATAACTTTTATTCACCTGCTATTTGTCTTTGATTATCATGGCAAGCCTGTGTAAAGGTCCAGAATTTAGGTCCTTCGCATGTGTTTTCATGATCCTTCTAAGTTGTTCATGTGCTGAATCGTAAATAGCAAAAACTTGGATACATTGCTGACATAATTCATTTGGAAAGTACTTTCCTAATCAACTTGATTACAAAGGTCCTGTAAAGTAAATGTATACTCTTTATCACTTTTTATCTGCAGGGCCATAAATTTCTTCACTGTTCCAGTAACCGTAATTCCCAGTCTTGCAATTTTAATACAGCTTCACATGAATTCTCCAGGTCACTCCCAAAACCCATTTTTGTAAGACACTTTCTTACCCGCGACACTGCTCAGGTGAGCCTTCTAATCAGCACGTATCTTACTACTTATTCATTGCTGGTCATATCTTAGCTAAAGTAGCAGGTCCATGTTGAAGAATTTCATGTTAGGGATAAGGAAGACACTTGATGAAACAGTCAGTGAAGCCTGACAGGGATGATCATACATGTCGCCAGAAAACATCTAGAACCTCCTAACGAGCAGGGGTTCCTCAGATGCCAGGACCAGTTGCCACCCCCAAAATCTAAATTTTTGTAGCAATTATGGCAAAAGTTAATAATAGTTGAACATAGGGATTTTGTATATGGATTTCTCTACTCTTTCTGATGTCCGCATTTTTGAAACTTTAATAATAAATATTAAAAATATTTTTAAAGGAATCTACCTCGTTCCTCAAGTGTAAAACAGCTCCTTAAGCTGGAAATATACATTGTTTTCACCCTTCCTCTTCTTCCTCCTCCTTCTGCTCCTCCTCCTCCTTCTTCTTCTCCTTCCACTTCCTCTTCTTTTTTAACGTGGCAGATGAGCTGTGGTTCTCATACTACCTCTTAATTTTTGGCTTGTATTGTAGTCATTTGGTGTGTGATACTGGTTTCTGCTTACTAGACTGTAAGCTCCACGTGAGCCTAGTGCATGCCTCACTCATCTAGGCATACAATACAAGCAACTAAAAAAACAGCGTCAGACACTAAACCCTAATATCTTAGTCAGCGGAGGTGCTATAACACATAACCGTAGACTGGGTGACTGAAACAACAATTTATTTCTCAGTTCTGGAGCCTGAAGTTTGAGGTCAGGGTGTTATCATGGTTATGTTCTTGGTGAGGTCCTGGTTTATACACAGCTCCCTTCTTTTTTTTTTTAAATAATTACTTTATTGTTTTTCAATTACACTTATCCGCATCCTCTCCCCTCCCCGCCCCCTCCTCCTCCAACCCCACCTCCCTTCCCTGCCTCCCTCCACCCCCTTGGCTCTGTCCATATGTCCTCTATAGTGGTTCCTGAAAACCCCTTTCCCTATTGTCCCCTCCCCCCTCCCTCTGGCTATTGTTAGATTGTTCTTCATTTCAATGTCTCTGGTTATGTTTTGCTTGCTTTTTTCTTTTGTTGATTATGTTCCAGTTAAAGGTGAGATCATATGGTATTTGTCCCTCACTGCCTGGCTTACTTCACTTAGCACAATGCTCTCCAGTTCCATCCATGCTGTTGCAAAAGGTATAAGCTCCTTCTTTCTCTTTGCTGCATAGAATTCCACTGTGTAAATGTACCATAGTTTCTTGATCCACTCATTTGTAGACGGGCACCTACGTTGTTTCCAGCACTTGGCTATTGTGAATTGTCACAGCTCCCTTCTTGCAGAGATAGAGAGAGCTCAGGCCTCATCATTTTATAAGGGCATTAATTCTATCATAGTAGCTCTCCCCTCATGATTTCATCTAAACCTAATGACCTCCCCAAGATCCCATCTCCAAAGGAATCATGGTCACATTGGGGATTAAGGTGTTGACATGAATATCAGGAGGACACATTCAGTCCGTAGCACCAAATATCATGCGTAGTTAATGGAGTGAAAAAGAGAGCCACCCATTTGCACATGTTGTCTATGAGTGAAACTGCTTTTAAAAGGAATTAGTGAAGAAAAATGAAATATAAATAGGCAAAAGCAAAGATGAAACACTATAAGGAAATGATATTTTACCATTAGAAGCTAGAGAAAAATTTGGGAAAGAAAATGAAAAATTCCCATAGATTATTGATAGTTTTCTAGATGAATGAAGACATTTTGGTAACATCATTCCCTAGCGGATCATTGGTTATATCCAAAGTGCATATATTAAGGTTCATTGCCTTTTGGCAAGGTGATTCCACTGCTAGGATTATATCCTAAGAATCCTGAAACACCAATCCAAAAGAACCTATGCACCCCAATGTTCATAGCAGCACAATTTACAATAGCCAAGTGCTGGAAGCAACCCAAGTGCCCATCAATAAATGAATGGATGAAAAAACTATGGTACATTTACACAATGGAATACTACCCAGCAAAAATAAAGAGGGATCTCCTACCCTTCACTACAGCATGGATAGAACTAGAGAACATTATGCTAAGTGAAATAAGCCAGGCAGGGAAAGACAAATACCATACGATCTCACCCTTAAGGGGAACCTAATCAACAAACAAACAAGCAAGCAAAATATAACCAGAGACCTGGAAATAGAGAACAAACTGACAGTAACCAGAGGAGAGATGAAGTAGATAATGGGGGGAGGGGCTTATGGGAACACCTATAAAGGACACATGGACAAAACCAAGGGGGCTAGTGGAATCAGGGGAGGGAGGTGGGGATGGTTGGGGGGAGTGGTAAGTGGGAAAGGAAGATAACTGTACTTGAACAACAATAAAATTTTAAAAATGGGAAAAAAATAAGGTTCAAATCTGATTATAAAGTACATGATTGTCTAACCACTACGCTGTGTACCTAAAATAATACAAAGAAATATGAGTATAAACTCTAATTGAAATGTAAAAAATAAAAAGTGACTAAACTGAGTTTTCAGCCAAGGAACATTCAACAATCACTTCTGTCTACACTCCATTACCACATGTATCACATATCAAACATGTGCGTGTCAAAGGACTCTGAGTCATGATGAAATTAAAAGTCAGATGATGTGGTAAATCAAGCAAAATAAAAACTTGATTAGAGATGTGGAAGTTGGATAGATGAAGAGATCCGACTGCTTAGGAAAAGGAATAAATCACTGAGCGCATAAGAATATATTTGGTCTCACAAATAAGTAGTCATTGAGAAATAGTATCTGGAAGTTGAATTAGAATTTTCCACATAGTTTTCCAGTATGCATGAAACGTATTTCTGTTAGATTTATTAATGTCTTACTTCACACTAAGTGTTTAGTCATCTGCAACAAACAATTTTGAGCCCTTTAACTACTCCCAAATTAGGCATGCTGTGACAGATATGCGATCAATTCATTCAAGAATTGTAGCCCAGCATTCGTAAAAGCAAGAAAAACAGAAACTTTAGTATATTATACAGCAGTATTGATTTTGTAGTCTTATAAACGTTTTATGTCCTGATAAATTATGCAGCATGAAGCTATTCAAAGGAATCATTTTAGAAGAATGTCTTGAGAAATGTCAGTATAAGTAGACTTGATTCAATTCAATTTCTCCAGGAAAAATTAATATTGACGTATTCTTGGTGAAAAACTTATCAGGAAAGGTTATCTCTGGGTCATTAGAACGAAGGCTAACACTAAGGGAACAGGAAGAGTAACGTAATGGAAGGTCTGTCTATATTCCTAATTGAAAGGCAGGAAATAGCTGGGTGAGTTTTCCTCTTGATTTTTATCCCAATGATTATATGTTTACAAGTTTTAATTAAAGGACAGCAGGTTCTCTTAAACTAGAAACCCTATAACTGTACTATCATGATTGAAATGAATATTCAAAGTACTTCCCCCCCCCCAAATTTCTTCCTGACTTATAGATTCTTGACTAAAACATTTACTTTTATTCCATCTGGTTTTACTCTTGCCAAGATTACATGAAGCAAAAAAAGTTAAATAAAATATTTTTCTGTCAGCTGTTTTGTGAAGGGATCAGCATTTCCTTCTCACTGCAACCATATGTTATTTGATCCCATGCACTTTATTCACACACAAGTCGTTGGTGTTTTATTTCTTCAGTGCAAATTCACACAGTTTCTTAAGAGAGCCTATTTTAATCTCTTAAGAGTCATTCATGTATTCCTAACCACTTTTAAAAATTGCAAACTAAAATTAGGAAAGATTCTGGGCTAATTGAAGCAAGTATTGTGCCATGCCTGCTGATCATTAAGTTGTGGGAGAAAAGAGAAACTCAATTATTCATCAAAGTAGAGTAATCATTAAAAAATATTAAAACTTTCTTCTTTTAGATTTAGAATGATTTTCCCCTCTTAGGTTTATTAATCAGAATTTGGATTTTTAATTCTGATGTCAATAAAATTCATAACCATTAATTATAAACATTATAGGGGG
The DNA here is from genome assembly GCA_004026765.1 of Micronycteris hirsuta. Taxonomy (NCBI): domain Eukaryota; kingdom Metazoa; phylum Chordata; class Mammalia; order Chiroptera; family Phyllostomidae; genus Micronycteris; species Micronycteris hirsuta. The sequence goes on from PVJI01000357.1 coordinate 182,055, forward strand.
CAAATATCTATCTAGAGAATTCCATTTCACACATAACCAGTATCAAGCAAATGATATTTAATAATTTTTAGTTTTCTAAATGATAATTAGATTTTCCAAAAGATTTTAAGATTCATATATTTTAACAAGAACGTCTTTCTTTTCCCTCCCCTGCCTCCCTGGAAGCAGGAGATATAGTTCAGAAAAAGCAATGGGTTTTTAATAATCCTGTTTATTTCTCTTCAAAATTTTACATATTGATAATTGTTCAGAATACATTCTGTAGTAATAGTTCCAGTGTTTTGACAGCTATATACATAATGCTCTGTTAATCCTAAATCTCTTTTTAATAATTCTTTTTCTTTCTGTGTTCTATGCCAGGTGATCTTAAACAGTTCTTTGACACAACCTTTCTTATTACAAATTTGAGATATAAGTCCAGTGAATAGTTTTGGGCTAATGTTTGGCCCTTTGGCTCCTTATCTTAGAAATAGTTGTCCTCTATTTGGTAAAAAATACCTGCCAAGTTTTTCTTAGGGAGTCAACCAGATTAAAAATTTGCAGTTCACAGCAACCGTCAGGAACCAGACTATCACTGGGGAAAGGGAGGAGATCGCTCCCATTGTGCAACGGAGACAAAAAGTGTTTATTTCCTTTCACACTGATTCAATATTCAAGGGAAAGGTTAAAATGAAGAATATGAAAAACAGAACTTTGTCCCATATGTTCTCATTGCTACCCATCTAAGTGTGAAAGCACTGTGTGAACTGGCAGCTCTGAAGACTGCCGATAGCAGGAACTGAAACAAACTAAAATTAGATGTTAATGAGAAAGTCTCCGGGGACATTTAAAAATGTTCTTTTGTTTGTTTTCTTTTGTGTAATTAAGTAAAGGTTGCAAATCATAGGTCAAAGTTTCTGAAATACTTCCAAAAGTCAACTTCTTCTTACACCAAGTACAAATACCAAGAGAATTATCATTATAATACACTATGAAAGAGAAATACTCATAAATATAATAATAGACTAGTTATATTAAACAAAAGGCACAACTACCAATTAAGATGAAGCGGAGCTTTCAAACCACATAAGGGGTAGATAGTCATAAACAACAGTTGAGAAATTAATGAAAAAATATTTACAAGGGGGGCCCCCAAAACAGAATTTATTTATAAAAAATTGTGTATTTATTCTTACATGTTTAAATTTCAGTCACCTTCAAAATACTCTCCACTTGATGCAATATACCTTTCAAGACTTTTTCCCCACTGCTCAGGACAGTTTTGATGCCTTTTAGGGCTTCTGTGGTTTTTCATTTCACCTCTTCCACATCAACAAAATGGTTTCCTTTGAGGAATTTTTTCATCCGGAGAAACAAAAAAAGTCACTCAGGGAGAGATAGGGTAAATAGAGAGGGTAGGGTATGGGGATCATGCTGTTTTTAGCCAAAGACTGCTGAAAACTCACAGTGTGGGTGATTGCACTCATAAATCACCCATCATGAAATGGACAAATGCGTTGAAAGAGTCTTAAAAAAAAATTCACAGAAGCCAAATGCAGTTTCTCACAACAATGCCAGCTGGTGCCCTGATACAGATGGATTCCTAGAACACTCACCTAGCAGGAGAAGCCTGTACTACAGGGTCCCTGCCCTCCAGAAGATAACTCCAGGTTTTTTGTGCCCCCCCTTATACTTATGATGTGCCATTCTGAGAGAAACCAAGAATGTATAGTGAGATATAGAAACTAGAGAATGAGTGAAAGAGAACAAGAAATAAAACTACGAATCTAAGTCAGTCTTTACCTATGGAGAAAACCCCTAACCTTCAAGTATAAACTCAACCCTGACTTGCCCGCAGTTGAATGAAGTCTTAAAAATTATAGGGCATTGATAAATGCCAGTGAATGGTCCTGCCACTGGGGATTTTATTAGCTATGGGGAAGACAGATAATAAAAAAACAAATAAACTTGTGAAGAAATGGCTTAGAAAATTTATTAACTTGACAAACTTTGTTCAGCATTTCAGATCAAGAAGGCAAAGACAGGGACAGTTTAGAATATGCAGCCTTGGCTGGTGTAGCTCAGTGGATTGAGCACGGGCTGTGAACCAAATGGTCGCCGGTTCAATTCCTAGTCACATGCCTGGGTTGCAGGACAGGTCCCCAGTGGGGGCCACATGAGAGATAACCACACATTGATGTTTCTGTCCCTCTCCTTCTCCCTCCCTTACCTTCTGTCTAAAAATAAATAAATAAAATCTTAAAAAAAGATAGAATATACAATGTGTTAATGACAGTGATGGGAGTAAAATGGGTGGAGGGTGGAGAGGTTGCGACAGACACCACACTGAAGTGACAAGTGATTCAAAGGGCCTAGCAAGCCATGCCTTGGAGTTCAGACCTGATTTTCTAGCAGGAATCTCAATTAATAGGGACTCAAAATTTACATTTTAACAAGCTTCCAGGATGAGTCTTATGCTAAATCATCAGGTCTAATCAGATAAAATAAGCTTTTGAGTATTATCGGAGATCATTAGCATGGCTGATATATTATTTTTCCAAAAAATTATCTCATTATATAAATGTCCCGTAATTATATTATCTACTCATCTACTGATGGACACTTGGGCTCCTTCCATATCTTGGTGATTGTAAATAAGGCTGCAATAAACATAGGGGTGCTTATGTTCTTTCCAATTAGTGTTTTGGGTTTCTTCAAATAAATTTCCAGAAGTAGAATCTCTGGGTCATAAGGCAGTTCCATTTTTAATTTTTGAGGTATCTCCATACTGCTTTCCACACAGGTTGTATCAATCTGCATTCTCACCAGCAATACAAAAAGGTCCCCCTTTCTCCACATTCTCACCAATACTTGTTGTTTATTGATTTATTGACAATAGCTGTCCTGACAGGTATAAGGTGATATCCCACTGTGGTTTTAATTTGCATTTCTCTGATGATTAGTGATGTTGCGTGTCTTTTCACATGTCTATTGGCTGTCTGTATGTCCTCTTTGGAGAAGTGTCTATTCAGATCCTTTGCTAATTTTTTAAATTGGATTGCATGTTTTTTTGGTGTTGAGTTTTATAAGTTCTTATAAATTTTGGATACTAATCCTTTATCAGATGTATCAGTGAATATGCTCTATTCAATAGGTTGTCTTTTTAGTTTGTTGATGGTTTCCTTTGCCATGCAGGAACTTTTTACTTTGATGTAGTCCCATTTGTTTATTTTTTTCTTTTGTTTCCCTTGCCTGGGGAGAGATATCAGATAAGAAAATTTTTACAAGCAATGTACAAGATTTTCCTGCCTATGTTTTCTTCTAGGAATTTTATGGTTTCAGGTCTAACAGTTAAGTCTTTAATACACTGAATTTATTCTCGTTTGTGGCATAAGAAGGTGGTCTAATTTCATTACCTTTATTTGTTTTTAATTTTTAGAATGATACATTATTGAACTTATGTCAGTGGTTTTTAAATTTGAAGCACATAATTACCAAGTTTATGGGTCATAACATTCAAATGTCAGTATTTACATATAATTCAAATTATCTACCAAAAATTTAAAAATATTAAAGAAAATATCAGGGGAGGGGGGAGGGGAGGGAGAGGATGCAAATAACTGTAATTGAACAACAATAAAGTAATTAAAAAAATATTAAAGAAAATATCAAATAGTTTAGGACGTTATATATCTTGAACCTTATTCTTTAACACAGAAGCGTTGTACAAACATGTCAAATACTAAGTCTACATGAATCCGTGTACTCAGTGCATGTCCATGTCTCCCACAAGCATTAGTGAGAGCATACCAAGGTCAGGCATTGTTTTAAACCCCACAGACACCACGGTGAAGAAAGCAAAACTTTTTCTTCTCTGAGAGCTTATATTGATAAATTAAACAAACTTTTTATAGTCATGCTAGAACTTGGCTTAAAGTAGGAAATATTGTATTCTAATTTTGTCTTGGTCCTGAACTGACTAAATAACTTTCAAATAAATATCCGGGTCTCTAATTCGTGACATGTAAATTTACTATATACATACTACCCAAAACAATTTATAGATTCAATACAATCCCTATTAAAATATCAGTGATATGTTTCACAGATATAGAACAAGCATTTTAAAAATTTATATGGAACCATACATGACCACGAATAGCCACAGCAATTTTGAGAAAGAAGAACAAAGCAGGAGAATCACAATATCTGACATCAAACTCTATTACAAGGCCACTGTAATCAAAACAGCCTGGTACTGGCATAAGAACAGACACACAGATGAATGGAACAGAATAGAGAGCTCAGAAATAAACCCATGTAACTATGTTCAGTTAATATTTGACAAACGGGGAAGAAGCATAAAATGGAGTAAAAACAGCCTCTTCAACAAATGGTGTTGAGAAATCTGGACAACTACATGCAAAAAAATGAAACTCGACCACCAACTTGCACCATACACAAAAGTAAATTCAAGGTGCATAAAAGACTTAAATATGAGTCATGACACCATAAAAGTCCTAGAGGAGAACATAGGCAGGAAAATCTCAGCTTTTCCACACAGCAATATTTTCACTGATATGTTCCCTAGAGCAAGAGATATAAAGGAAAGAATAAACAAATGGGACTTCATCAAATTAAAAAGCTTCTGCATGGCTAAAGAAAACATCAGCAAAATGAAAAAGGAGACATCCATACAGGAAAATCTATTTGCCAATGATACCTCAGATAAGGGTTTGATCTCCAAAATATATAAAGAACTCACATGATTCCACACCAGGAAGACAAACAATCCAATTAAAAAATGGGCAAAGGACCTGAACAGACACGTCTCTAAGGAGGACATACAGAGGGCCCAGAGAAATATGAAAGGATGCTCAGCATCAGTAGCCATCAGAGAGATGCAAATTAAAATCACAATGAGATACCACTTCACATGGGTCAGAATGGCCACCATAATCAAATCAAAAAACAGCAAGTGCTGGTGAGGTTGTGGAGAAAAGGGAACCCTAGTTTATTGTTGGTTAGAATGCAGACTGGTGCAGCCACTATAGAAAACAGTATGGAGTCTCCTCAAAAATCTAAAAAAGGAACTGCCTTTTGACCCAACAATTACACTGTTAGGATTATACCCTAAGAATCCTAAAACACCAATTCAAAAGAACCTACATACCCCAATGTTCATACCAGTACAATTTACAATAGCCAAGTGCTATAAACAGCCTAAAGCCTAAGTGCCCATCAGTAAATGAGTGGATTAAAAAACTGTGATACATTTACACGATGGAATACTATGCAGCAGAAAGAAAGAAGGAATTCCTACCCTTTGCAACAGCATGGATACAGAAAGAGAGCATTATGCTAAGTGAAATAAGCCAGTGGTGAAAGACAAATATCATATGATCTCATCTATAACTGGAACCTAAGCAACAAAACAAAAAATCGAGCAAAGACCTGGAAATAAAGAACAGGCTAACAGCAACCACAGGGGAAGGTGGAGGGGGATAACAGGGAAACAAGGGGAAGTGTCATCAAGGAACATGTATGAAGGACTTGTGCACAAAGACAACGTGGGGGCATGGGGGCGTGGGATTGAATATGGGAGACGGGGTTGGGTAGGGCAGGAGAGAGCAATGGGGGTAAAATGGGGACAATTGTAACTGAATGACAATTAAAAAAAGGGAGAGACCACGTGCTGTGGAGAAGGCATCAGGTTGTTCTAGATTGAAATCTCAGTGCTGCCACTAACTTAGCTGTGTGACTAGACAAGAGTCTTGGTTTCTCCGAGCCCTAGCTTCATGTGTACCAGGAGGAAACCAGTCTCTATCTCATGAAGATTATTATGGAAAGTAAGTCTGACAATATAAGGTGCCCGGCACATAATGAGTAGCATTCACATAACGAATCCTCAAACTGCATGAGGAGGACAATGATCTGGGAAAGTTTGGATTTAGAACTAATAAACTAGATCTAATTTGAAAACAAAAAGTTAGTATATAATCTCTTCATATCATCCAGTCATAAAATTTTGAGCTCTGTTTCTCCCCAGATATCATAAACTTTTATTCTTTTCTTAGATGTTATGTTATAATTTATTACAATCTTAATTTGCAATACACTTAATTTACATTTTGATCAATCTTTATTCTGTTTATTGCTTCCTTTTTATTTTCATTTTATTTGTACCTCTGACAGCTATATTTTTTCTTCTTTAATTTCTTATTATTATTCATAGGGTCATAAAGTAGTTTGAGACAGTAGGAAAAATAAAACATTGCCCAATCATCCTTAGGAATACACATTCTGGATGCTACTTCTTGAAAACCTTTGAGGAAAAGATAAAGTACCACAAGTAAGCAGCCTATATTTCCTCTGAGAAACATCTCCTTGACCTGAACGAACTGTGCTTTTCATGGGTCCAATGTTTCCAAAATACAAAGGAAAGAGGTGAAAACAAAAAAACAAAAAAAAGAAAACAATATTGGTTTCCAATATTTAAAGGGCAAACTAATTTTATATAATAATTTACTCTTAAATTTGAGGCATTTAAATAAATAGTAGGGTTTAAGCCAAAATAATACTAAGAATTTTTAAAAATTCAAAATATAGTGAAAGAAAGATAATTACAGTGACTGTCTCTTAAAAAACTTGAAAGAATAGAGGAGGAGCAAAGTAGGAAAGTATCTGCAATAATAACTATGATTATTCATTTATTCTTTCACTTACATAGACATTTAGTCAGTAAAGCAGTCAGAAACCAAGACTTTTCAGGGACTATGGAGGAAACAAAAATTTAAAAAAGAAGCACAACATGTTCCCTGCTCAGAAGGATCTTCCAGTGAGGTTCCTGAATTTCCAGGAAATTGAGAAAGAAGCAGAAAAGGCATTGCGGTCCAGTGGGCTGGAACAAGAATGAGGGGCAGAGGGAGGTTCTAACAAGGATTAGAGAACTTCAGAACCACAAAAATTCAAAACCCCAAATCTTCACATTTTTCACCCCATACATTTTTCTAGGTGGGATATTAAACTAAAATCAAGATAGCATTGTGCTGGGAAATGCTCTTCCAGGAGTGTAGAAAAAACTGAATGTGCCCTTTTCCTTTGTGTTAACCTTGACATTCCTTTTGGCTGGTTGTCAAGATCATTGAGTCAGTAGGTAGAAAGCATTCAAGGAGTGAGGCTGCGGGCAAATAGCAGATGCAGTCAAGGGAAAAAATATATATTTCAGAATTCTTATCAGTCCAACGAGACCTCAGTATCCTCCTCTGCACTTGATCACCTATAAGAGGATAAATGCAAGAAAGTTTTTTTTCATAGAGTATTTTAAAGGATATAAATGAAAAGCCTCAGATTTCTTTGCCCAATTTGCAAAACCTACTCGCATTACTATAAAATAGTATAGCATTACAACTTGCATGATATAAGCCAGAAAATTGGCATATGAATTAGGAAAAACAGTTCCCCAAGGTCTTAGGATTTTCTTAGAACTAATCTAAAAAATAAAACCTGAAAAAATGTAGTAATGTGCAAACAACTCACAAACTGTCTTTAGAATCTTCTGCAAGAAACATTTTCATTTTTGTTAATTCATACATCTAGAAAGAAAACATCCTTTCATGTGTGGTCATTCTGGAATATCACTGGACAATTTAAAAAAGTAACCACTTTAGAAAAAATAGTCATATAATTTCAAATACAAATCCATCACTTTTATATGAAGATTTAAGCGCTAATCACGTCAGAGGGAGCAGTTTGTGCAAAATCCCTGGAGTCCAGAGAAACAACGTCATATCTGTGGGGCTGGGGCGCTGAGTGTGACTAGAGCGGGGGTGTGGCGTGGTGTGTGGTGTGTGGTGTGGTGTAGAGTGGGTGGGTGGTGATAAGGAGAGTGGATGGGGAGTTAAGAAAGAGCCGTGAGTCATGCACTGAGTCATGAAGGGCCCAGTGCACTGTGGCAAGGCAAACTGCTGCTTACTGAATTGAGCAGCTGAGTCAAGCAAGCTCTCCATCTGGCAGTCGGAGAGAAAGGGGAAGTGAGAGGGTTTGAATGAGTATGTGTGTGTGTGTTCTTCTTCCCCAGAAGTAATATATGCTGAACATGTGCAGTTACTTTATTTCTCGCCTGTGATTCTTTTGGAATAATTGTTACCCCAGCAAAGCCACGTGTGTATTCTCGTCAAAGCACACTCCTAGTGTGATAGGTGAAGGAAGATGATAAGAGTAATCACGTCAGTAAGGTCATTTATGTTCAGAAGCAAATGAGCTACAGGAAGGCCGCTCCTCTGTAAACGAAATGTACTGCCCTAGTGTGTGCCTCCACTGTCCAGTCTTATTTATTCCGTCCAATTTCTCCCACCTGGTGGTAAGCTTTCCACACCCTTCTGATGCTAAGTGCTCATGATCTCCCCTAATTCACAGCAAGATCTGGTTTAATGAAGTGATCTTCAGCTTATTCACTGCAAAGAAGAATGAATAGTAACAGATGAAATACCTTTGAGTTATGGCAGTACAACGTTCCTTTGAAAAGTGTTCTAAAGTTATTTAAAAAGTTTGTATTACTGGATTACTTTATCCTTGTGTGTGTGGAGAAAGCGGTAACCCTTTGAACAATCTAAGAATTTTCTGTCCTCAAATTCATCACAAATCACAAGTGTGTCTACATATGATCTAGGGAAATCACTGAATGTTGAAATTTCTGTACACAAATCTATACTAATATACTTTAATCTATAGAGGAAGAACTATAAGAAAAGCATGGCACCAATTGGTATGCTAACACAATAAACCAGAGGAGAAATAAATGAATAAAAGTGAAAATATGAATGAGAAGGAGTCATAGGCTTGGGAGAAATTCTAGACTTAAAAATGAAGACTCAATTTCAAATTTCTGGTTCACATGTGAGGACTTGGAAGTCACCCCGTGCATCCTAGCAACAAGTAAAAAGCTGAACAAACTAAAAATCTACAACTCTTTTTCGATCCCTAAGAAAAGGTCATAGGGGAAACTGTTGCCCCCAAATTGGAGAAAGTTAAAGGCAAATACAGAGATTCACAATTTACCAGAGCAGGAACCACAGCCGGGGTAGGAAAACCTAAACTATAATCGACACATTGCTGGAGGCTCCACATGGACACATCTGAGATGTAAAACTCCAAGGAAAGCCAGTGATAGGAGGGCCCTCTACTCTGATGAGTTTTACGTCCCGGAACTTGACCCACAGTAGGTATCAGAAAAATCCCCTCATGCTGCCTGCAGGCAGGGGGAAGGGAAAGCAAATTCTGAAAGCTGACAGAGCACTTTGTGCTTCTCACAAGGTCTGACCTCAGCAGAAACCATTTAACCAGAGCCTAACCTGTTGGGTATCTGTCAGAACCTGACTAAACTGGAGAAACGTAAGTGCACAACCCCAGTCCACTTCAGAAACCCTGCCCCACCTAAAGGAGAGTGAGGGAGAACTGAGGAGCCCTTGTGAAGTTCACAGTCCAGGGGCACACACTCTCTAAACTGATAGAACTATAGAATGCTTTATCCTTCCCCACCACACCTTACCACCACCTTATTAAAGGCCTATTTACAGTACTTTCTCTTACCCAGTACAGTTACAAGGCATACTAAAGGGCAAAAACAAAAACTAAAACTAAAACAAAAACAGTGTGAAGAGACAAAGCAAGCATCAGAACTAGACTCGGAGATGGTAGGGATGTTAGGATTATCACAATGGGAATTTAAAACAATTCGAATTAAGATGCTAAGGAATCTAATAAATAAAGTAGAATGCATGCAAGAACAGATGAGCAATGTAAACAGAGAAAGAGGAATTCTAAGAAAAAAAAACAAAAATAAGTGCCAGAGATTAAAAGAAAAAAACACTAACAGAAATGAAAAATACCTTTGATGGACTTATTAGTAGACTGGACAGCAAAAGAAAGAATTTCTGAGCTTCGAGATATCTTAATAGAAATCTCCAAAAACTGAAAAGCGAAGGGAAAAAATAATTTTTTAAAAAAGCAGAATAGAATATGCAATAAATATGGGCCAAGTACAAAAGTTGTAGCATATTGTCCACATCTGTGTTATTTCTTCTTAATTCTCTCTCCTTTTTCACCCAATTCCCCAGGCGGCTCCCCTCTGACAGCTGTCAGTCTGTTCTATGTATCTATAATTCTGTGTCTATATTATTTGTTCATTTATTTTGTCCATTAAATTCCACATAGAAGTGAGATCATATGGTACTTGTCTTTCTCTGACTGGCTTATTTCACTTAGCATAATATTCTCCAAGTGCATCCATGCTGTCACAAAAGGTAAGATTTCCTTCTTTTTTTTATGGCTAAGTAGCATTCCATTATGTAAATGTACCACAGCCTTTTTTTATCTACTCATCTACTGATGGGCACATGGGCTGCTTCCAGACTTTGGCAAAGCGGGGGGGACAAATAGTGGCAGAAAGAGACTTGACTTTGGTTGGTAAGTCTAGAACACACTATGTGGATGGTGTGTTATAGAGTGCACTTGGAACCTGTACACTTTCATTAACCAATGTCATCCCACTAAATTTGATTCAAAAAGAATTCATGTAGGTATAAATTCTAACTATATATCCTCATATTATGAGAATAAGCATATTTGTTTTACCTGAGAATATATACACAAGCATTTGGGGAGAAAGAAACTGGTGTGGAAGAACAAATAATCTTTTACTTTTCATTTATTATTTTTATATATAAATATGTCACTTTTATTTAAAAATAAATGAAATATTGAAGTTCAAATTATTTGAAAACAATTTGCATATATGTAAGTATATATATATATATGGGGAAACATAAGACTAACAAACAACTTTAGAAAAAAAAAGTTATAATGTAATGTATGTGTAATGGGAATACCAGGAGAAGAAACAAAGGAATAGAAGGAATATTTGAAATAATAATGACTGAGAATTTCCTAAATAAATGTCTGATAACAAACCACAGATTCAGAAAGCTCAGAGAACACCAGGCAGGATAAATGCAAACAAACAAACAAATAAAACAATAAAACAAAGTGATATCTAGACATATATTCAAATTACAAAAGATGAATCCTGAAAATCAGTCCTGAAAAACAAAAAAAGGAAAAAAATCATCTTACCTAATAGAGTAGTAAAGATAAGAATTTAGTGTGTGTCTTTGTTAGAAAACAGGCAAGCAAGAAGAGAGTGGAGTGAAATATTTAAAGTATGGAGAGAAGTAACCACCCACCTAGAATTTTATTCTCTAAGAAATTGAAAGAGAAATAATAGTAAAGAGGGCCATTCCACAATGGTAAAGGGGTCGATTCTCCAAGGAGACTTCACAATCCTTAAGGTGTATGTGTCTAGCAGCAAAAGGAAGCAAGGCTTGATAGAATTGCAAGGACAAATAGATGAATTCACTCTCATGGTCAGAGACTTTAACATCCCTCTATCCGAAAGGGACAGACCTAGCAGGCAGAAAATCAATATGGACATATTTGAACGAACAACATCCTCAATCAACTTGACATAATAGAGATCTACAGACTACTCCATCCTACAGCAGAACACACAATCTCCTCATGCTTGCATGAAACAGTCACCAACATAGACCACATTCTGGGCCATCAAACACACCTTAACAAATTTAAAAGTCTAGAAATCACATAATATCTCCTCTCAGACCATGATAGATAGGACTAGAAATCAATAACATAAAAATATCTGGAAATCTCTCCACATACTGGGAAACTAGATAGCATACTATTAAATAACATGTGAATCAAAGAAGAAATCTCAGGAGAAATTTTAAAATGTTTAAACTAAACAAAAATGAGAATACAAGTAATGAAAATACAAGTAATGAGATGCAATGAAAGTAGTGCTTAAAGGATAATTTATAGCATTGAATAAATGTCCTGGGTGGGGAAAAGGTAGGTTTACAGTGGTGAGTATGTGAAACACAGAGTTTATTCTTATATTATGATTTATTAATCATTGTACTATGTAGTTGTATACAGCTGGACAACTGTAAACCTACATTTGCCCACCCCTGTATTAGAAAAGAAACATCTAAAATCAATTATCTATGCTCTCATCTTATAAAATTAGAAAAAGAATAAAATAATTACAAAGGAATCAATAGAAAATAAATAATAAAAATTATAGCAGAAATCAATAAAATTGAAACCAAGACATCAATAGAAAAAAAATCAGTGAAACCAATAGCTGGTTCTTTGGATAGATCAAACAAAGAAAAACGAGAGAGAGAAAAAGAGAGAAAGAGAGAGAACACAAGTTGCTAATATTAGAAAGGAAAGAAAGGACATCATCCCAGAACCCATGGACATTAAAATGAATAGCAGTTCTGTGCCCGCAAACTTGATAACTTAGAGGAATTTGATAACCTACACCAACTTCTTGTAAGATACAAAAGAAGATAATAAACAGATGACAAATAAGCACATGAAAAGATGCTTCACGTCATGCCACCAAATGCTTGGGAGGATGTGGAGTGACAAGAATTCTCATTCATTGCTGGTGGGAATGCAAAGTGGTATAGCCATTTTGAAAGACATTTAGCATTTTCTCCCAAAGCTAAACATACTCTTATGATGTAATTCAGCAATTGCACTACTGGTCTTATCCAAAGGAGTTCAAAACTTACGTCCACAGAAAAGCCTACACATAGATGTTATAGCAGCTTTATTTGTATTTGCCAAAATTAGGAAGTGACCAAAATATCCTTCAGTGGGTGATTAAAATATTAATTATGGTAAATCTAGACAATGGAATATTTATTATTCAGTGATATAAAAAGAAACCAACTCTCTAGCTATAAAAAGACATGGAGGAAGACATATTCCTAAGTGTTTTTCCACACCCATAGGATGTACAATGCCAAGAGGGACCCCTAATGTAAACAATGAATTTTGGGTGATGATGGTCTGTCAGTACAGGCTCATCGGTTGTAAGAAAATGTACCATTCTTGTGGGGAGACCATGCATGTATAGGGACAAGACTGTACGAGAAATCTCTATAGCTTCTGCTCAATTTTGCAATAAACCTAAAAGTGATCTAAAAGATAAAGTCTGCTTAAAAAATGAGCTGACTAAGTGTTTCCACAGATGTGGGAATGAAGAGTGAGTAATGAGGATGCTTTGGATGACTAAGTCAAAATAGTGCTGTTCAGTGCAAAAAATGCAGGGAGAGTTGCAGGTTTGCTGACGGTTGTGCTGGTGATGCTGGTGGTGATAGTGGTGGCGGTCTGTTTTGGCTTGGGGCAGGTTGCTCGTCATAGTCCCCTGGGAAGCCAACTATGAAAACAGATGATTGGAAAGGAAGTTCATCAGGGTGTGGGCTAGGATCAACGCCCGTGAGGGAAGTGTAAGTAGCAGAATTAGGCAGAGGAAGAAGCTGGCCTTCAGTGCAGTAAGAAGATCTCAGCCAACACCACGGGGAGTTCTGAAGCTTGGATGGCCCTTCATATTTGTCTTGACTTGTGCACCAATCATTGAATACAGACCAGCCCCCTTGGAGATGTGTGACCTTGGATTAGGTAGACACGTGTGGCTCAGGGAAATTTCTAGGGAGAAGTGACAGCTCATAGCTATCAGGCAGGACATTCTAGCAAGTCTGGAATAAGTCCCTCAAGTCCTGAGAAAGGGTGTGGGTGGTTAGGCGCAGCAGCCACAATGGGGTATATTTGGGAAATCCCAGTAAACAGGTCCATCAGGCCACCCGTGGAATGAAGAATTGTGCTGGAGAAGCAATTATTACTGGTTATCTAGGTGAGGGCTAACAAAACATCTTGTTTTGAATAGGATCAGGAAGAATATCATTTTTGTTTAAATGGCCATGTGCAAGGCACTGTTTAATATTCTCTTGTGTGTTAGTTCACTCATTTGTGACAATAGGTCAAATTTAACATCTTCATTTTTAGAGAAGATTGCAGTTCATCTGCTTGACTGTCCATTCCCCTGTATTGTTCACTAAAAGGATTTGATACATTGATCTTTAGTGGATAGATTACGTCTGAATTACGAAGCTCTGTTTAGTGAGAAGGTTTGGAGAACAGGTGCCATTTGAAAAATAGGAAGTTTGGGGGATCCTCTGAGCTTCTAAGGAAGAATATAGCAAGAGACAAGAGACTAGATAAACTCTCCAAAGTGTGTAGGATGGTGAAAATACCTATTTCACTCGCCTTTTAGCTTGAGCCAAATATAGGTAAGCCAGTGATTATTCAGCAATGTCAGCTGTCCTTTCCAGGCAAATACCATGGTGGATAACGAAGCTTTTTCTACACTCTGCTAATGGTCTATTGCTGGTCATAATGAGAAATGTTTGGGTTTGCATTATTTTTTTAAAGCTAAAAAAGAGAAAGAACAACTTGAATCTTACTTATTTTGCATCTGACCCACATAGAGTCAATACATAACACACTATAAATCCAATATTCTGACTACTTACCTGTGCTTACCTAAAAGAAATTTCCTAATTTACATAGCACATATTTTCAAGTTTAAAATGAGCACAACCCTGATTTCCTGGACGTGTGTGGAATTCCTGATGACAATTCACATAGAAATAACTTCAAGGCACAAAGAGATAAAGCAGAGTTTGTTTTAAAGGACACAAAAATCCTGGGGGATTTTGCTGTGAACAGCATAGAACTAATGGAAGTGTGATGAGATATGAGACTAAAAGAATATGTTGGAGCCAGACACCAAAGAGATGAGAATTCAAAACTCCAAATTCAATGGAGGTTTTTGAATGGATCTTAGGAAAATATATTTACCCATGTTTTGGAGACTGAATGAGAGAGGTGAGAGCGTCAGGTGAGGAAAATTATTACCATGGTTAAGATTTCAGGGATGGAAATTGAACTCAGGGGTGGAGATTTTATATGCATGAACCTCACAATTTTGTGTCATCCTAGCCTTTGAGTTCCTCGGCAAAATTCTAAAATATATTCCATTTTCAAAATAAATAAATAATGGTTTCTTTCTTGAGCACTAAGCTAAATTTTTAAATGCTTATTATATGTTACTGCAAGAAGATCCTGCTGTTCTATCAAACTAAACAAAATGTTAGTCTCATTATTTCTATTTTGTGTTTTTCTTCTTTCCAACTCCAGTTCATTTATAATACATCATCCCCATTCAAAATTAAAAAGTGGTTTACTATTTTATCATATTGTTGTCACATGGTAAATTAACTGGTATCACTTTTATTTTACAGACAAGCTAACTGAGCTTCAGAAAGATTGGGTATATGATTCAATTAACAAAAGGTTTGCAGGCAGGATTGGAGACCAAGAGACTTGGACTCCAAAAATATGCTCCTTTCACTGCACCAAATATTCTGTGTTCCTCTTTTAATGAAGAACTTATTACCTTTCTAGGTATTATTTCTTGTATTTGTACATTATTTTATAATTACTTTCACATATTTGATACCCAGATACTCATCTTTATTTTCTAATATTTCAATTACTGTGCTAGACTGCTGATTTGGTTCTCTATTTGCCTTTCTCCCAGCCATCCAGCAAGTCACTGGTGGTTTTTATATTCTTAAAACACTGCTTCTAACTGGCTACTTCCTTACTCAAAAATATTTACTGGCTCCTTCCAACCTTTACAATAAGCTTGTTACCTTGGAACACAATGCTCTCCACTATCTGTTTCAATCAGTTTTTCTAAATGTGTCTCTCAGTGCTCCCAGATACAAACAGTCCCCTAGTCAAACTGATGTATTCGTGATAAGTCACAAAATGTCTCTTGAACTCACCAGTAAACATGGAAATTCCTGTCTCTGGTTTTCATACATGTAGTTTCCTTCATCTGGAAAAGTCATTAATGCTACCCCTGTAATGAATTCCTGTGATCCTCCAAGCACTGGGCTAGGATTTTTACAGATATGATTTCCAATTTTCAAAACAACTTCCTAAGTCTCTCATTTTACAAGGGAAAAAATAAGTCTGTGACTGTTAAGAAATTTGTACCAGATGACACAACTACCAAGAAAAGGGTGTGTGTGCCTGGTGTGCCTGCCCACAGATCCCACGACCCTTCAGTATTCCATTACTGTGATCTGAATGCCTTTTCTTTTGTCGGTTTGGATGTTTACCTAAGACTCAAAGTCTAGCTGAAGTCATAACTTCTTCATATAAGTAGTTTTATGTATAAAAGTAACAAGTCTCTCCTTTGAACTCCTTAAATCTCATTTGTGTTCATGTTTGTATGTGTACACACAATTCTTTTGACATTGACCATGACCCATTTGAGCCACAATCTTTTCATGTGAACTTGCCTTATTGACTTAACTTTATTTTATGTTTGTCAGGAGTGTCATCGTCTCCTCAGAATTTTAGGAGAGATGTAAATAGGGTTGAATAGGCAAAGATATTCTTTAAGGATTTGCTAGGAAAAAGATCATTCAATGGAGAGATGAAATTATTCTTTAGCAAGCATAAGTGGAGAGAAAAATGCAGTTATTACAATAGATTAATTTCTCAACAAGCAGGCAGTAATGTCTCTCAGACCCATAGATGAATAGAAAACAGAAACTAGGACAAAATAGAGTAAAAATACTGGCACACGAGCTAGTGTCCAGAGAGTAATGGCTTTATGATTGCTTTCAGCCTCACGCGTTTTGGACAGTGCCGGGGGAAAGGGCAAAAGAGCCAGGTAGCGTGAGTCATAGACGGGAAGGCCAGCAGGGGAAGTTCTGCCGCAGCGAGGCAAGGTCTGTACCTAGTAGCAGCGTTCATAGCGAAGGTGTGCATGGGGTGAGACAAAGGATTTGCAGATGTAGTTTACCCAGGAAATTTCAGTATCCGCTTGCAGGCCCAACATGTAATATCTAAAAGTCACTATCTCTTTGTAGCCATTTAAATGTAAATGCTAAATCATTAAAATTAAATAAAATTTAAAATTGCGTTCCTTAGTTGCAGTAGCCACACTCCAAGTGTTCAGGAGCCACAGGTAGCTTGTGGGTATGTATCGACTGTGCAGGTCCATCACTTCTTCATCATTCCGGAAGATTTTTTTGCACATTTCTGACTAAAGTACGAGTAAGGTATTTTTTCAGTTTTCTCTGTCTCCAAAGCCTATAGCTTATCACTTAGTATGGTTAATAAACCAGATATATAAGTCATTTTTAATTGCAATAAGTTTACTAAGTATTATAGAAGTGGTCCCCATAAAACTTTTCTTCAGAGAATATATAAATAGCCTTCAAGGTTTGGGCAGAATTGAAAGAAGCAGATGCAGTGCCACTTGAATTGGGTATTAATACATCTTTTTGAGACAAGAAAGGGCATTCGGGTAACAAGCATAGAACAAGGTTAATGACGAAAGGAAGGACAGCTGACAAAAATGTGCAGAAAATAGTAAATGATTCATGTTAGTGAGGATTTAGAATAAATGTAGGAGAGAAATGTAAGGTTCAGGACAAAGGTAGATTGAGATCATCTAGTAGTGTAGCTTAAAAGTTTGTTTTTAATTTAAACAAAGAACTTGCTATAAGGGATGTTGGCATTTGTTCTTTGGGGAGATAAATCTTCCACCCCTATGATGTTAGATTGAATAAGAGTGTCTGTCGCTGAAAGAAAAAAGGAAGTGAAATTCTTTAGGATACTGCTCCAGTAATTATGGGCAGAGAGAGAGAGAGAAATGTGTGCTACAGAACCTATGTAAGTGCAGGAAAAAAGGGGAGAATCAGAAATGATTCAGATTTCAAGTGTGAGGGACAAAGGACATTACACTGCTGCACAGGGTCATAAAAAATATAGTGATTTCAGTTTCAAACATGTTCATTTCAAACACTTAGCCACAAATTGAGGGAGTCTCAGTGGAGGGAAACACTTGGACTTCATCCTGTAATAGTTGGGCCCTAAAAAGGAAATGAGATGAAGGAACCATGAAAGATTCTGTCTTCAGAAAGAGTAATAGGGGAAGAATTTAGTGAAGAAGGAAGACAAGGTGAAGGCAGGAAAGGATAATAACCATGGCATGAAAGACCCTGTGAGAGAGAGGCTCCAGAGGAATGAGTGGTGAGCAATCCCCAAATTTGAAAAGAATTCAAGGACAACCCCTAAGGGAAAAAGCATATGGGGATTTGGAGAACAGAAAAGACTTTTGGGACGTTTTCAGCAGAGCTGGACAGATTGGGCCATATGCCTGATTATAAAGGATTATTTAGGTAGGAGCTGGTAAGGAAGTTAGGAACTATTCCATTTTTTCCCTTTTCTTCTCATATCTCCACCACTTACTTTTACTGTTGCTTCCTTTTTCAGTGTGAAAATTGAAGCAATCGGAAGTGACATTTTTTTAAACCCTTCTGCAATCACATTTAACCTCTATCTGCCTCTGTATCTATTCCCTTTTCCTTCTTTTTTGTTCCTGTAGATGAACTACCTGGTCTTCTAATAGAAAACAACCATCCAATTTGCTCTGCATCCTGTTCCTTCCCACCTACTTACCTTGGTCCCACTTCAACAATAAAGTTCCTTCTCTAATATGCAGTATCAAGTTTTACCATTTTTCCTCTCCACTGTATCTTTCTCACCAGCACATATGAAAATATTCTTTTCCGATGAACTTTTCCTGCCAGTTGCCATACCAGTTCTCTTTTTTCTTTATAGGAAAGAACCTTGAAAGTGAGGTCCAATTCGATATCTATTTTCTCTGTCCCCCACTCCATATTTTTTTACATAACACTGCCTCAAGATCACTATTATCAAGGTCAATATTTCTAAATTATGTGCCACGTCTAGACTCGGTCAAGAGAGGACCCTTTCCTAGGCCCTACAACTTAGAAATCTCTGCTCTAGCTTTCACTGGCTGAGCTCCTCCCCCACAAAGTAAGTTGTTTACTCTTCCAGAAAACCAGAACCCCAAATTTCCTACTAAAATCACTTAAGACCACTTCAGAATCTACACCAGCTTCTTCCTTGGGTCTGACCCTTCAAGAGTAGATTATACCACTGGCATAATTATCCCTAGTCCAAAAAGATTGCCAAAAAACAGCTGTTTGCAGGCTGTTAACAGCGTGACGACAGCTTGACTATGCAATAATTCTGGTGTGGCTTACCGTAGAGTCTATAATGGGAAGAAAACAGGGGCAGGATGCTTATACTTTCATATTTCAATATGGAAAAGGAATCAGAGCATGCTAAATTTTATTGCATCTTTTCACAGCATTGAAAACAAACTGTTAGAGGAAAAAACTGTTTAAAACAGTTTGTTAGCTTGATGTATAACACAGATATTTAGCGTGTAGTATGAGCTACACATACTAAAAATGTTAGATAGCATTGGCCAGTGTAGATTGGTTGATTGGGTGTCATCCTATATACCGAAAGGCTGTGTGTTTGATTCCTGGTCACAGCACATACCTAGGTTGCAGGTTTGATTCCCGGTTGGGAGCATACGCGAGGCAACCAATCGATGTTTCTCTCTCTTCCCCTTTCTCTGCTCCCCCCCAAAAGCAATGAAAAAAATGTTCTCAGGTGAGTAGAAAAACAGGTATTAGAAGTAGGCATGACTGGATTTCATGTTTCAATCCTAAAATATTTTTTTACTTGGCCAAGCAGCAGCATTTGAGAGAGCAAATCACTCCCTCTTCATAAGACTTTCTTCCCTTGGCCTTCCACATTAGCATCAACTTCTCAGACTTCTTTCAATGACCCTGGACACATTACCTGAAAATCTTTTCAATCCTTACACATCACCTTGACTAGATCATCTATGTTTGTAGCTTTAAATGTCATCATCTCCTGATGACTTCTAAATTATATTGGAGCCAGAATTCTGATCTCTAGACTCATATGTGGGTGGCCTGCTTAAACACTCAATTTGGCTGTCTAATAATTATTTCAAAGCATGATATTCAAAATTGAGTTTCTGATCTTTCTCCTGCAAATCTGCCTGTTCCCCATCTCAATACAGTGTGGGCAAAAAGCATGTTTATGTAAAACATAGAGTTTATTCTTGTATCATTATTAATTATTGTATTATTTTCCATACAAACAACTGTAAAACTTTTGCCTCATCCTCTATATAGCAACTGCATTCTTACAATTGCTCAGGCTTCTCTCTTTCTCTCAAACCCTGCATCTCTCACACCCTGCCAGTTCTACCCATAACATGTATCCATAAATCTGATCACTTGTTTCCTAAATCATGCTGCCTTTCACTTGGATTATTGCAAGATATTTCTAGTTAGTTTTCAACATGTTATACAGAATTGTCCTGTTATCATGTTGGTTATAGCAATTTGCCCTACTGCTCAAAACCCTGCAATATTTTACATTTTGTTACAGAGTAGAAGCCAAAGTCTTGAGCTAACCTAGGAGGCACTCAGCGATCTGAACAACCCATCTGTGTGCCCACTGACTCTCTGCTTTCTTCTTCTTCTACTACTGCTCCTGCACTCACTCTTTTCCAGCCACCCTGGTCCCTTACAGTTCTTTTCAATCACACTAAGGGAGCACCTGCCACACAGCCTTTGCACATACCATTCCCTTTGCTCAGATTTGTCTTTCCCCAGGTGTTCATGTTTTTCATCCCTCATCTCTTTGATATCTTTGCCCAAATGTGACTAAAGTGAACGTTCTGCCACATGTCTTAGAACTCCTTCCATGGCTGAGACACTCGTTCTGGACCTGTTACCAGAAGGAAGAGCCTGCAGATCGACCAAGCAACAGAAACTAACCAATATGTACTTGCAGGAGCTGGAAGAGTGTGTATGTTTATATGATTGTATTCTTATAGTGCTAGATCAAAGAAAGATGGAACATAAAGTTGAAAACGTAGAGGTATTGTATGAAAGCCCTTAGAAAACGTAGAGGTATTGTATGAAAGCCATGACACAGGGTGCCTATGCCCCTGGAGATTGTATTAACATGTTTTCTAGGATGGCCCTGGTAAGCCTGACTGTACAATTGGTTCGTGGCAAATGGTAGGCAAAGGCAGCAAAAGGCTAAGGGAAGTTGGTAGCCTAGACTGAGAAACCAATCGGACTTTAGAAAATAACCACATAGCTTTCCATGTATTAAAATAATAAGAAATGCACCAGTGAGAGGGGATTTCAGCATTATTAAGACAGTTTTATAGGCAGGGGTTGATGATAGAAAATACAGTTACAGATGTAGGCTTCTTCAGAACAATGTAAATAAGATTCCAAAATAATAGAGACCAGGTGCTAGCACTTAATTATGAGAACCAAAGTAGGTGTAATATTGTAATGATAGTCAAGGCAAGAGCGGTGGCCAGGAGAACCTGCTATACAGAGCCCTGTGGAAGCAGTTAATAAACAGAGTGTTCCAAAAGTCAAGACAAATGGACAAGCAATATGAGTATTGCTCAATTTAAACAATCAGAAAAGTCAAGGATAATCATCAGGAGGAGAGCGTCAAAACAATGCCATGTCACTTGTCCTATTTCCAGTCCTGAGATACTTCTCAAGCTGTAACCCAAGTACTGAAAGTTCATCCTGAAGAAAAAGTTTTCAACACTATGACAAATGTATAGAGTGAAGACTCACTAAAGATATTGTATGGAATCCGAGTGGACCTTGACGCTTGGAGACCAACAGTAGCACCGTGGCCCTCATGTTAAAGGAGAGACATATAGTTGTCAGGTAACGAATGGTATCCTCAACCATAGAAAGGTTACAGTGAGCCCAGGGAATGCACAGAGCAGCCGGTAGTTATTTCTCAAGTTCTGGAATGTACAGGTGGTGTTAATATACACGGCAGTGACACAGTAGTGAGCAGAATTCCCCATAATCACTTTTTTGACTTGTACAGTAAGAGTTGATACAGTGCATCATACTAAACGGAAGCTTCTGATGCTGTCCCCAGTCCCCAACTGTTGTGATCCTTAAAGGGGATATTTCAGTATACATATATGAGGGGGTCTCTTAGCTTTGAATTTCTCATAGGATTGACTGAGTTCTCTGTTGAAACTGCATTGCAATCCAATTTCTCCTTCTGCCAGTATTGTTTTACTCACTCATTTATATGGATTGTTTCAAAGGATGCTCACCAATAAACTTTCTGCATGCATTTTTTATCTTAAACTCAGTTTCAAGTAACTTGATTTAAAACAATGACCATTTTAGTTAGGTCTTTCCTGGGCATATTATATAAAATTGCAATCTCTCATCATCTCTACCACCCCTGTACTCCTCATGCCCATTCTGTTTTTTTCCTTAACAGCACCATCTAAATTCTATGTACTTTGAATATTTATCATGTTTATTGTCTGTATGAATCCCCTACACTAGAATTTAAGTCCTATGAGAGAAGATATCTGACTATTTACTTCTGAATCTTCCATGCCTGGTACATGACAATTGTTTAATATTTTAATTGTTGAAAAACTAAATTTCTACAATTCTAGAAGTAGTATTTCACACTTGGAATCACTTGCTAAGCAGAATTATGTCTTTCCAAAATGGAGCAACAAACTGTCAAATGCAATATATTTATTGATAGCTCACTATTCACTACTTATTTCAATAAACAATATTTTCTTCTATGCACTCTCAGTTTAGAGCCAGCATACAATAGAAAGGAACCAGAGAGCACAACCAGTGAAAAGTATCCTAACTAGTTAATGAGGAAGGGCAAATTCACTGGCAGAAGTTTCCTCTTAGGAATTTGGAAAGTGATGTGAAGCATAATGAGAATATATATATTAGATTCTTTCTTAAAGAATGGGTGCCTTGGAAAAAGTCAGCTATGGAAGAGCAAGATATTCCTAGTGAGAAAAAAAAAAAAAAAGCATGAGTGAATGCTAAGGTGGGACACCTAATTAGAAAAGAGACAATAACCCAGCTAAAGGGGATGTTAGAAAAAGTAATGGGAAATAGATTTACATGGTTGGGCCCTACTACCTAGATTATTGAGTGTGTGGTGGCAGGACTAATATAGGAGGCAGTAAGAAATAAGAACCTCTTAGTTTTTTAACAAGGAAAGCATTATAATAAAACTTGGGTTTTAGAGAATTTAAGCTGGCACATTTAGGTTAGACTGAGGTAGGGCACAGCCTAGAATCCAAAAACTAAGTGGAAGGTGCTTGTAATAATCAGGACTTAAATTACTGAGAAATAATATTAAGAGAATATATAGTGAAAATATTGTATTAAAGAGACATAAAAAGCCTTGAAAGAGACAATTTGGAAATTTGAGGCAAAAAGAGGCCCCTTGGGAAGTAATTATGACTTTCATCTTCCTTGTCAATAGGCTTACAACATTATTTATTCCCCAAAATCATTATATCATATCTTAATACATAAAGAAGAGTATGTAACATAAGGTAGAAGTCAAATCCAATGAATAAAAATACATATTTATAATACCTCAAGACATAAGAGCTGCTTCACATTGGCGTTGTAAACTTACTGCACTATCTGAATGTGCTAATTTGAAACAAAGTTTTGTAGCCCTGGCTGGTGTTTTGTGTGGCCTATTCCCTTAAGATCAAAAAGACTTCTCTCAGAATCTCCAAAGGCATGAACTATCTGGAGGAAATACCATACACAGAGCTCCCAGAAGTGCACATTTGAGTACCATTAGCAAAGGAGGGAGGGTTTGCCTCAAATATCATGGGAATATGCAAGGATAAAGGTCATTGCTAAGGCAGCTAGGACTCAAACCACCCAGGGACCCAATGCTTAAAGTCAACAACTTCTATAGGATATGAAAACAAAATAAAAATGATAGAGATAGCAGCCTGTATTGATCATTTCCAGAGGAAATTGAGCCTTCGGAGCCACTCATTGTAGTCAGCCACATGTCACATACTCACGGGAAATCAAGCCTGGTGACTGCAGAAGCCCAGGTGATGCTGGCAAAAGGGACATTTGCAAAAGAACAGGCTGAAATATCAATATTAAAACCAGGTGGGAAATAATTGCATGTCATCTCAAGCTAGGCATTGAATTATACATTTAAAATAGTGATTATTTAAAGTTTTCAAAAGTTAATGTCTCCTTCTGAAGATTTCACAGACAACCTGACCCAAAGTAGCATGAGGAAAAATAACTCATTCCATGCAGGTTTGTGGTTTTTTTCAGTGACCTTTAGAGCTGAGAGCTTATTCTCCATGTTTTACTTTAAGTCAGCGTTTCCTTCTTGCACCTCCTGGTGCCAAAAGACAATATTCCCAGTCATGTGATGCCGTGATCCCAAAAAACAGACAAAACAAACAAACACACAGAAAGCCAACAAGTTCTTAGATGTTATTCTCAATAATTATTCTAGCCCTGGCTGGTATGGTTCAGTGGGTTGGGTATCATACAAAGAACCTAAAGTTCTCTGGTTCGATTCCAAGTCAGGGCACAGGCCTGGGTAGCAGGCCAGATCCACCGCTGGGGGCGTGCAAGAGGCAACTGAGGTTTCTCTTCCTCTCTTTCTACCTCCCTTTTCCTCTCTCTAAAAATAAATAAATATTTTAAAAAATAATTATTCTAAAAATCATGATATTCCAGCACAATGTCTCCTGCTCTCTATGCATGTGTATGGTTGTGCATGTATGTGTGTATGTGTGTGCATGTGTGCACAGATCAATCTGTCTCTTTCAGCTGCTAATATTTGGAACCCTCTCATGGAACCCTCTCATGAGAGTGTCTGAGATATAGTTTCTTGTATTCAAGAAAAACAAACCTTATGGCCACATTTTTCCCTCAGTAAAAAGCCTCTAATTTTCCTGTTGTCATCTTCTATGAATTTTCACTCACTATAGAACAAGATTTAAGGATAGAAAAGGAGTGTGCTGGTGTTATTTTTAAGGCTGATAGAAAGTATAAATGTTGGGTTAACAGTTGTAATTGCATATATTGAAATTATTTCAGACTAACGTACTTTTTCCTTGAATTTTTAAAAATTATTTTATTTATTTATTTTCGGGGGAGGAGGAGGGAGAAAGAGAGGGAAAGAAACACAATGTGTGGTTGCCTCTCGCATGTCCCCTACCAGGGACCTGGCCAGCAACCAAGGCCTGTGCCCCGACTGGTAATTGAGCCAGCAATGCTTTGGTTTGCAGACTCATGCTAAATCCACTGAGCTCCACCAGCTGGGCTTTTTCACTGATTTTTTTTTTTAAAGATTTTATTTATTTATTTTTAGAGAAAGGGGAAGGGAGGGAGACAGAGAGGGAGAGAAACAGTAATGTATGGTTGCCTCTCACACGGTCCTCATTGGGGACCCGGCCCGCAACCCAGGCATGTGCCCTGACTGGGAATCGAACCGGGACCCTTTAGTTCCCAGCCCGCACTCAGTCCACTGAGCTACACCAGCCAGGGCTTTTTCACTGAATTTTTAATAACTCTAAAATTTCTAGGATATTAAGAGAGACCACCTATGATATTAAACTTTGGAAAGAAACCCTAACCATACTGTCACCTCAGCATAGCACAATAAGAATAAAGGACTCTAGTTCTCTATCAATTCATTAGCAAGAAATAGTTTTTTTAGTGTTTTCTATTGGTAGCCCTATGCCAAATAATATCGAGGACACCCAAGCTAATAAGATATTGTCATCACTCTAGTAGAATGTATTATTTTATTTTCATCATTTTCTTAAGTCTGGAAAGCTATAACCCTAAGTGAGGCAACATGGACTAACAACTTCAGTTTATTAGTGAGGCTGTGTCCCAGGCACCCATGGGAGGGGCTGAGAAAGGGCCTTTCTTTTCCTGGTTCGCTCCAAACTCCCTTCCCTAGATATAAACACATCTGAATTTTATGTCAACAGTGTTTAGTCACCGATGAAAAAAACCCCATCATAATCTCATAAACTTGATGATTAAACATTCTGGGTTACACTGAAAAGTGGTATTTCATAATTTTATGCAATAAAGAATATGTACATTTCTACCCCTGAGATGGTTGGTCCGTTTTAGTCAGTAACCCTCTTAGGAACTCTTAGTAAAATGCACATCCTTTCAAAGCCAGAGTATGTGCCCACCAAAAAGCTATGGGGTGTACGTACTTGAACACAAATATAGAAAGCATCTAGACAGTTTCATAATTGCTATGGAACACCCAAGAATCTTATATATTCAGGGTATTATATATATTCAATTTTGATATAAGAACAACAGGCAAAAAGAGATTTATTTTAATGCTTGTGTTCTTTTGTGTTTCTATCAGAGTGGACTCTGTTCATGGGTGAGCACAAATAAACTAGTCCGTGCAAATCTTGCTCCTCTGGGCCAGGCCCTTTATATTGTAAACACAATATCACATATTTTGCACAAACTCCGGCATATCTACTTTTTCCACAGCTTTACACTATCATAACATGGCTTTGGAGAGAGAAAATCCAGGAAGTTTTGACTATGCTTATGTATCTGCCCCTTAATATCTTTTTGTGAAAAAGTAAACAAAGCAGGCATATGTATTCAATTTAGCAGCCTATTTCCTTCTTGTATGAATATGCAAAACCCACCTGTTCCAACTTTGCAGTGACCCATAAGAAAAACAGCACTGACATGCTGATGCACTGACTATATTCTAGCTCTTTCGGGTTAGGCCCATTTAGATCCCAAAATGTCCATTGAAAGATTTGCCTGCTGCCACAGGTAGTCAAATCTGTTTCTAAGAAAAAAAATTGATTGACCAGCTAAGAAGAACTTTATGTCCAACGAAAACATTGTACAGCTTAATGTCTGTCCCCAAGCTTGCAGGTCTTCAAGAAGTTCATGGTGTCTACTGTGGTAGCTAAAAGGCATGGGGTGTATTTGAATATATTTACTGTTCTCATTTTTCTGTTTCAGAGAACATTGCTTTTTATCCCCTGGGCACCAAAGCAATAAAGTCCTTCCAGAAGAGCAGCTGCTGCTTAATGACCCTAAAGAGTTAATGCACTACCTAAATTGAACACAGTTCAGTGTCTACACCAAGTGGGTCCTCAATTAAAGTTGATGGATTGGCTTTCTCATGAGCAGTAAAAATTCAGTTTATAGGGATTCATCCTATGAGACTAAAAATCAATAATTTAAGAGCACTGTGCATTGAATTCTTTGTGGCAATACAACAATATGTATAAACATAAAAACTACATGTTTCCATTTTTTAAAGTTGTTTCCTAGTTAAGTGACAAATACTGAGATTCACAATAATGCTGAATCATAATTTAATCACAGTGACACTATAAATTTGGATGATTCAATACAAATATTCTGATAGCATTATTAGAGTAATTATAAAGAATTTGAAGACTCAGACATCTGAAAATAAGATGCAAGCTTGTTTAGCTATAAGAAGTTAAAATCACAGTATTAAAGATTGTCTATTAGTGTGAAACATTTATTTGAACTGCTCATTGCATATTATCTTTAGAATATAGATTTTGACAACTTTCTCTATTATTGTATGCCATTGTTTAAGGAAGATGAGCAGGTTTGTAATGATGTACCAGAAACAGCCATTTAATTTGATCAGGTGACACCCTTTGATCAGGTGAGAGCTCAGAGATCATCTACTTAGTCAAAGCAGAATCTTAGAGCCTGAGGGAATGGGCTGCTGGGTACTTTAGCAGAGGATTGCTTTTGCATCCTGCACTCAAGCCAGAGCTGTGCTCTACATCTGAAAAAGTTCGAGCAAATAAACTGACGCGCATCTAACACCACAAGATGGGAAGCGGAATTAGTTCAGAGAGTAAGGAGTCAGCGAAAAGATCAAAAGAACTGGAGAAAAAGCTTCAGGAGGATGCTGAACGAGATGCAAGAACTGTAAAGTTGCTGTTATTAGGTAGCATTTTATTTCTTTTTGCTTTCAACCCCTAATGTTGTCTTCAATTGTGTTGTATTTACTTTTTCAAGTTTTAAGTGTATTACCATATGGAATATTTATTATGAAAATGTGCTTGAAAACAAATGGAATTTATGTGCACTTTATAAATATTTACAAACTATTTTTTAGTATTTTATTACATGATCTTTTGTTAAGTAGAGAGACAAATCTTTATTAGATGACTCAATTTCTCTGCCAATAATACAATTATTGTTATTAAGCAAAAACTCATAAATGTTTATTATTTTATTGTACCCTAATAATATCTTAATGTCATATTTTTAATACTGAAAATAATCATTTAATTACAAGTTATAAAGGTTTACAGTGTTTTGTTTGAGCAGAAATACGTTAATTGATATCCAAGTTAATGTTATTGAATTACTTGTGCTATTAAAACCAATTAGTCCAAAGTTATTTAACAAGTAACTATAAGGAACTTTAAATTATATTAATAACATTTTAGGTTTCTGAATACTACCTGTGATATTGTCTGTATACTTGAAAAATACTCCATTTAAATCCTTTTAGAATATTTATAATTCAATAATTCACTCGGGTAAGGAATTATGTCTTTTTTGCCTTCTCATTCCCTCAAAACTCAGCACAGTATTTTACCACAACTATAAATTCAATAAGTTTTTAATGAAATGAAAGATAGAAAATAATCTATGTGCCATATACTTATCTAATCAGAAAAATTCTTCCTATGTAGCAGTCCCTGGAAGAGAAATGTTTTTGAAATAAAAATAAAGACAGGAAAAGACCACAAAACAAGAGCTTTAGTTTAATCATAGTTGTCTGTTCCTCCTCCTCCTAGTTATATGCAAAAGGACTTCACTTCAGAATTGTGAAATTTCTCAAACACAATATCTTCATTTTTTAAAGTATCCTTTTATTCCCAAGTGGCAAGTAGCTCAGAAGCCAACTGTGGGATTTCCAGCACTTGCTTCTCAAAGGAAAAGCTGTGTCCTCTCCCTTCATACACAGGTCCTATGGGTGCACACCTCTCCCTGCACTGGCAACTCATCACCTAGAGGTTGGTGACTTAAAAAATGCTGGGGTCAGGTCTTAGGAAACCAGCGAATATACTTCCCGTAAGACTCCAAAGTACTCAGTGAGGCTTTGATCGAGAGTGAAAGTAATGTGTACACAGAAAACGCAAATAAAATGTGAGAAGGAGAAGCCAAGCACTTACATAAATGCATTTTGTGTGCCTCTTGTACTAAGAACAGTGGTATAAGAGTAGTGATAAAATACATTAGAAATCCATGTTTCAATAAAATTTCAAAAGAATAAACACATTTTTATGCACTGATCATTATTATCTGCATTAAAGTGATGGGTTAGAGCCAAAGAAAGGGTAACTTTTGGTGCCACAGATATAAAAGAATCCTTCGTGGTACTACTGCATCCTTTACTTTCCCAAGACAATAACACTTTTACGAATTCACCTCCAGTGTGACCATACAATGTGCTTGGATGTATTGAGTTTCAACAGTATGTGCACTGAACTTCTCAGTCACATCTCATGTATGCAAAATGAATCAAATTCTCTTAGGCCTGTCCTGTTTCAGTAATATTCCAAACACTTGACTAAGTTCTTCTTTCTGGACTATATTTGAATTCTTTACAGTGATTAAATTGTTAAATTTCAAAACAACAAAGTGTTGTAACAGCATTGCTTCAACTCTCATATTTCTAATTAAACTAATTTAATTGAGCTCAAATATTCAATTTGGCCTCATTAATACGTCATACAAGTGTTCAGTGAAACTGAACTAAACCTCTTCATCCTCCTGCCCTCAAATCTCCTCATCAATGAAAGGTATGTATTTTTCCTGTCATTGAAACAATGATTCTCATTCATCAGTGTGTCCTGAATAATAGTTTTTTTTTTAAGTTTATCAATGAGTATGTAATGTGGTACTAACCAGTTCATGTTCCTAGTAATCAGATCCTGAGACTAACTTTGTTTTTATAAGAAGCAGAAATCTAAAAATCATTTTGACAGAATTTATTCCTTATAGTGATCCTCTTATTATCCAATATTTAGGTGCTTAAATACATAGCATAGGTTCTCAAATTTAACATGTACTGTATAATAGATGTACTATTTGGTATTACTGGACACAATGTATCACTGAATCTAAAGAGTTATCAAAGCACTAACTTAGACATAAGGGATCCCCTTGCAGACACATTTATTTTTTTATTACACCTTTCAGACATTTAGTAAAGTTAGAAAAGAGACTCCAGATCTGTGTCTTTAGCCAAAAGTAGGCTTCTAGGAAACACTGGAGATGACTCATCTATTCCTCGTTTTCTAACTGCTATTAAGACAATAATGTCGCATGCTTTAAAAAGTGAACCTGTAAAGATGCCCCTAAAAGAGTGCATTTTAATAAGTAAAACAAATTCTAATGAGCAAAATGTTCTCTTTTGTAGACTTCTGTTAAGTTTTTTGTCTTTACTTTAAATGTTTGATTAAATTTTAATTCTATTGAAAAGATATACCTGGCATTTAACAGTAGGAACAGTGTGAATCATATTCCATTTTTCCTGTCTCCTCTCCTTATATTTTTTATTTTGTTTCAGTTAAAATTGATTTATTTTGCCACATTACTTTCTTTTTTCACTTTTACAAATTTCCATCACAAGAGCTCATTAGACTCAGAGCTCCATGGGAGGAGGAGGAAAGAAATGAGCTCTCTTGCCTTCATATTTGAAATTCTGCCATGTTCACTCTATAATCGCCATTATGATACTGTAATTAGCTGTTAGCCAGTGATTTCCAGCTTTATCATGGACTGTTCATTTTGTTCTTTTCCTTCAGTTTTAAAATCTTAATTCTTTCTTTTTCTATGTACTATATTGTAAACATCACACTATATATTTTTAAATGGTGCCATCTGAGTTTTATTGTTTTAAAATATTATTTCAATTATCCGGCTCTTTGCATTTATTTATAAAGAATGGCAGATGGCGGCAGCTAATAGCTTGCTATAATGTCTCTTTTCCCAAAAGGCAAAAAGCACTTAGACTAATGTTTTGCATATATCTGGTGTTTGTTTTAGATTAATTTATCTCTACTATCCAAGACATCTTTAACATAGACTCGCAAGTCTGTCACATAAAAGATTCAAACCATTTATTAAGATATTCCATATTTAGTCAAATGACAGTATACTTGTTAATGAGATTAAGTATCCTGTCCTACTGAGAGTGAGTCTTGTCAATTTAACAGAACCTTTCTATCTCATATATCACAGAACACTTCTAAATACACTTTTTCATTCAAACACTGAACTATTGATTGAAGAACAATACTGTACATTTTTAAATGTTTATATAAGCAATGTGAGCAGTTAGGAGAGGAGTCTAGTGAAACCTTTGTTGGTGTAGAGACCCCAAGTTTTACAGAAAATAAAATAAAATATCTCTCCTGTTAAGATGTTGGATGCAAACTCCGAATCCATCCTCTTATTTAAGATTCCTCCGAACGTTAATTTATAAATACATCAAAAAGGATTTGAAACCAAAGAAGTATTTAGGAGTCAAGGTAAAATTGAGGGTGAGACCCACCAAGGTACAAAGGTATTCATTCTATTTGTTAGATCCCGATGCAAATAAAGCAGAAGACATGGGTTTAATTCCAGCCTCAATATTTTATATTCAAGTAGAACAAATTTGTTATTTAGAATCTTAAAAGAGGAAGATATCTTCCTCTTTTAAGATATCTGGAAATGTCACTCTCTGACCCTTATTTTGTATTCTATTATCTCTCATACTTTTCCACACTTAGTGACTTAGTTCTTTGACTCATATTCCCTTCAGTCAGAGTCAGCCGTATTAGTTATGTTCATTCTAAAATTTTGAAATACTCTGTCCCCTTAAACCTCTACCTTAATTGACATCATAACTTCAACCCTGCATAACCCCTCAAGGCTCTCCATTTACCGTTCTTCTAAGACACTATTCCCAGAGATTTCCACCAAGTAATGCTATTCAATGCCTTTTCAGCCCATGTAAACTCCTAATTCTCTTCATTTCTATGTAATATAGAATAAAATGATAGACCCTTTTCAGTTTTCTGGCTGACAAATTCCTGATTTTTAATTTTAGCTGGGCTGATAATTATTTTGTTTATTCCTACTTTTCTACTAAGATACAACAAAATGCAGAAATGTCTGCATTCCCAGCTTCACTTTTAACCAGAATCTCCTCCCTTCCAACCTCCACCTAGGTGACTTCTCATGTACAAGGTAGTGATTGATCACCTACTTCAACCAGTTTTAACAAAGCAGTGCTATTCCATTTTCATTTAAGGCTAATTTCAGCCTCTGTGCTATAAATTTAGTCTCCTTCCATACTTAATAAATTTTGTTTTATGAATCATTTTGTCTCTTTGCCATTTCAAAATTCTTCTCTACTGTGTCTTTCCTCTTGGCACCTACCTCTCCATTAGCCTAAAAATATTTGACTCCATAAACCCCTTAAATTCATTCGCCTTACATGGGAATCTTTTTAAAAGTTAAAATTGAAATACTTCCAAAGTAGTTCACACTTTACTGCTTCTATTTTATTATCCTCTTCAGTCTCTTCAGTTCATTATGATCTAATTTTTTACACTTTTCTCTCCACAAAACTCAGACCTCAATAATTTTGAATTTCTTTTTTTCTTAACTCCTGTTACACTGCAATACCTTCTCGTTTTTCATATCCCTTCGCTCTCCACTTCACTGATGCTGCCATTTGCAAGTGGTTTCACTCATCAAGGTTTGTTTTTGGACCTTTTAGGTTTTCAGTTTGTACTCTCTCTTAGTGCTTCACTATCACTTCTGGAAGAGCGATTCTAACATCTTTTCTTTTGCCCAGCTTCTTGATCTATATTTGCA
Source organism: Micronycteris hirsuta (assembly GCA_004026765.1). Classification (NCBI taxonomy): domain Eukaryota; kingdom Metazoa; phylum Chordata; class Mammalia; order Chiroptera; family Phyllostomidae; genus Micronycteris; species Micronycteris hirsuta. Next base: position 214,736 of record PVJI01000357.1, read on the forward strand.
AATTTCTTTAAACCCTAAGAATTTCATGACGAAAGTGAGAGAAATAGTGAAGGGAAGAATTGAATATGGTTATTATATTAGTCATCATTATGTGAAATACAGGACAAAGTTTAGGTTGTGGAAAAATAAAAGAAGTAATAATAATTTGGGATATTCAAATTTGTGAGGTTTGTAGAACAATCAAGTAAAGATATTTATTCGTTAGATGAATATATATGGATCTGGAAATTAGAAGAGGTAACTAGAGCGAGAGCTATAGATTCGATATACTCAATTATCTGTTGTCCCTCTTCCAGATATTCCGTGTGTGTAGGATAACCATGTAATTAACCAAGGCCTTTTTTTGGAGACATTAATTTATACAAAAGCCTGTGTGTGTGACTCCTCCAATAATTAATGAACACTTTTACAAATATCTATCATCTATCTATCATCTACCTATTATCTGTTCCTATCTAAAATAGGTCTATGTAGGAAAAATGACATACTTCTATATTTTAGGGGTTTTTTTTAGCCTAAAAGATATACTAATAAGAAAGAAAGATGATGTTTTAAAAAGATACTTTAAAATCCAAGAATGTTCAAATACTGTTTTAAATACAGGGTAAGGCAAAGGTACATTTACAGTTGTGAGTACGCAAAACCATAAATCTACTTTTGCCCACTTCTGTATTGTCAGATATTTTTAAAACAAGTATAAAGTTGGAAGTATTCAAATAAAACGTTAGAAAAAAAGGTAGTACATAGCCACAACATTCTTTCTCACAAACAAATATATCGGACATCATAATCTCACTGATGTGATACACTGAAAAAAAAAGTTTCAGCATATTTTTGTGAAAATATTTACATTGACTTTAATCATCAGACAGATACAGAATATTGGGGATTATATTGAAATTTATTTGAGCTTAAACTGATGGCAATTGCCAGCAAGCAAGAGTAAGTATTATTTTATGCATTTGAGATAAAGGAGGGAATGTAAGGAAGTATACATGAAGGTGGGGAAAAGCAAGGTGGGGACTGGATCACAGGACAGTTAAGAAGCTTCTGTGCTCTCTTGAGGGTGGTTCCACATTTCAAAGGTGTGTTAACAGAACACATTGTACAAAAACAGCGGACAGGTCTTGCATAAGACAAAGATAAACCTTTTACTAAAGAAGGTATATGATTAGGGCACAACTACCCACCATGACATTCACAGAGAGGAATTAATTATTAGATCGCCCTGTGAGGTTACTTTGCATAAAACCCTTTTTTTCTTCCATAATAAAATGTTTTTTAAAAAAATGGTGGTGTGGGAAGTTATGCCAAGAATTCCTGGTTGAAATATTATAACATTAGTTAATATTATTTACCACATTATCAAACTAAAGAAGAAAAATCAACATTACTATAAAAGGGTATGCAAACACACAAGTATACACACAATAGATAAACTTATTTTATTCATTTCCATTAAAAATTCTCATCAAACTAGAAAGAGAAGGCAATTTCTTTAACCAGATGAACAGCATGTACAAAAACCTTCAGCAGTTATCATAGTTAATGGGAAACATTTAACATTGTTGACTACTGGTAGTGAACAAGGATTTATGATGATTAATGGCAATTACATAGTTTCCTGCCTTTGACCTTTTCCTTTTCAACGCTTTTTCAAAGAGTTGAGTGAAAGTAGATAAGATAGCATTTCACACTTGAGTAAGACTCAGAGTTTGGAAGAAAGGATGTAGTGACAGACAAGGGCAAAATTCCAAGTGATCTCAATAAGCAGAAATATTTGGCCCAAATGATCAAAGCAGAGTTTAATTGATATCTTTAATCAGGATTCAAAATCAATTATACACACACATTATGTGGAAGAATCTGTTTGCTAAGAGGTGTTGTGAAAAACAAATTAGAAAAATGTAACTGCTACAAACTCAATATGAGAGTTTCATAAACAATGTGATTAAATTACAAAGAAAAGGATAAAGAAGGCAAACTACTCATGATCCCTATTAAGAAAAGTGATCTATTTATCTATTTATTTATTTTTGAAGATTTTACTTATTTATTTTTTGAGAGAGCGGGAGGGAGAGACAGAGAGAAAGGGAGATATAGATCAGTTGCCTCTTGTATACATGCCCTCAACACGCCTCCACCAGGGACCAAACCTAGAAGCCAGGCCTGTGCCTTGACCAGGAATCAAACCAGCAACATTGTGCTTTGTGGGATGATGCCCAACCAACTGAGTCACCACAGTCAGGGTAAAAGTGTTCTTTTGGGCTGGCCAAAAAATTCATTTATTGTTTTTTCATAGGATGGCTCTAGCAGTGCTTACTTGTCATTAACTTATGCTTTATTATTTCAAGAAAGTAAAAAACACAACAGAAATGAAAAAAAAAGATTTATGCAGTTTATGGAGAAAGTACTGTGGCTGATCAAATAGGTCAAAAGTGGTTTGAGAAGTTTCTTGGTACTACTGACATTTTGGCCAAAAAATTCTTTGCTGGGGGGGCTGTCTTATGCATTGGAAGATGCTTGGCAGCACCCCTAGCCTCTACCCATTTAAAACCAATAGCAGGAGATAGCTGACATACTCAAAATATCCAAATCAATCAAGTTATTGGTGAAAATGAAAAATGTGTCTTTTATTTTATGGAAAAAAACTGAATGGACTTTTTGGCCAACCCAATATTTTAATACAAGTACCATGAGTAAGACAGAACTTGTCTCTATTCTTGTTGTACTACATCAGAGTATCAGTGCTGTTAATGAACCCCCTGATATTGACAGCAAAATTTCAGTGCCAGTGTTTCAAAAGGACATTGGCTTTTGCATGGAGTGTGTTTCAGAAGGTTAGGGTATAAAATTCACATGCTAGAAGAAAGGGCTAAAAGAATGGAACATTTTATACTCAAACATATCTTAGTAAAGGGAGCTTGCTTCAAATACAGGAAAATGTTGAAAGCTCACTATATGTTAGAATATGTTCTAGGTATTTTATATCTGTAATTTAATCTTCCCAAATTCTAAGAGGCAGATATTAATAATCCTTTTATTAAAAAAAGATACTGACTCTCAGATTAAATATGATCAAAGTACCCAGTTATGTCAGGAATGAGTGCAAGTTCATATTTACTTAATTCAAAAACATGAGTATTTTTATACCCTAAGCCTAGAATATTTGTCATATTGCAAAGATAGTTTTGTCATTGCTCCCTAAGAAAGAGTAGAAAAAAACTGAATCGATTCAAAAAAAGACCACCTTATGAATCTTAAGTGCCAACAGTCTACAAACAGGCGGCAGACACTGCATACCAATCAACATGTCTGTGAAAGCACACTGCCTTCATGTTGGTTTAAAATAAGTGAATTTAAAATAATTTATGTGTCTAAGTCATTTTGATTTGACATCAGTAGTGCATAGTTTAAAAGAATGCAACATTAAGGCAGTCATATAAGAGGTAGGAGACCTAATTTCTTTGCCTTAAATTAAATCTGGGATTTTGGATGAGTATCGTAATCTCTGCTGAACTCACTTTTCTCACGCTAGAATGAAGACATGCACATAGCTAGCTGATTTCTATCGTTTCTTTCTACTGTGCCATTAGTGATTTTAAAACTGCCTGCAAAATGTTTTATGCATGACAATAAGAATTCAATGTGTTTATTTTCCCTTTTCCTCTTTTAACAACTTACACCAAATGAGCATTCAGGCCTTGAGTGTGTTCAGATGAAGTTCAGTTCTAGGTTTCGCTATCATGAGGCTTTAAAATTGTTTTGACGTTTGTAAATAGAATGTGGCACAAAATTCCTAATTTATTCTTACTAAGAATAAAATAATTTGAGTATTAAAATATGAATTAAGTATAAATTTAAATATTTAATTAATTAAATCATCCATTAAAGAAATATATGCAGATTTTGTTAAAAGTCCATTGTACCCCTTGACCCAGAATATAATTTTAGTGATTATTACAGTTTGGAAGGAAGCGATTTTCTCAGGATGTCTGCAGCCTATGTGAACGTGCTGTTTTGGTATCTATATTTGGCACTGTAACATGATCTAATATTACAAAAATGGAAGGGTTATTGTGAACTAAGACCTAGAATCACTGTGAGAATGGGACTCAATAATTTATTTCTGAAAAGTTTTGCAATAGAGTTCCAAATAATAATGCGATCTTGGAGAAATTGGCTTTTCTTCAGGAATTTTGTTATGTTGGACAAAGAAGTCACTGCCAAAAAACAAGGAATAATTCAGATACCTTTTGTAAAGACTTCCAATGGAAATATTAATGTTCTATATATAATTTCACAAGAAAACTATAAGCTATTTAAAAAGGTCAAGTCAAGGAACATGTATAAAGGATCCATGGACAAAGACAACAGGGCGGGGGGTGGGAGGATTGAACGTGGAAAGTGGGGGTGGGTAAGCAGGGGAGAGCAATAGGGGGAAATGAGGACAACTGTAATTGCACAACAATGAAAAAAAAAAACGCTTACACTGGCTGGTGTAGCTCAGTGGATTGAGCATGAGCTGGGAACTAAAAGGTCCCGGTTCGATTCCCAGTCAGGGCACATGCCTGGGGTGCAGACTGGGTCCCCAGTGAGGGCCATGTGAGAGGCAATCATACATTGCTCTTTCTCCCTCCCTTCTCCTCTCTCTAAAAATAAAAATAAATAAAATCTTAAAAAAAAAAAAAAAAAACCAAAACGCTTACTTATTCTGCTGACCCGAGATGCATCATGAATGACCAGCTAAATTATAAAAAATCCTTCTATGGTAATATGCCACCTAGCCTCAGAAATACTTCTGGAATCTTGCCAGGTGTCATCAGTATGATTACCTGTAGACCATATTTATAAAGTATAGAAAATCATTCTGAATGTACCTCAATTCTCTGACACAATCAAAAAGTCACTTTGCCCTGCAACAAGTTATGATAAAATCTGTTTAGTCAGTCATACAGAATGAATGTAATAAATTTTGGCTGTGATTATTTAGAAAATTTTAAAAGATTTTATTTATTTGTTTTTAGAGAGAAGGGAAGGGAGGGAGAGAAACATAAGTGTGTGGTTGCCTCTCACTGCCCGCTACTGCAGACCTAACCCACAACCCAGGCATGTGCCCTGACTGGGAATTGAACCAATGACCCTTTGATTCACAGACCAGCACTCAATCCACTGAGCAACACCAGCCAGGGCTATTATTTAGAATTTTTTAATGTATTCATAGTGTTTTTTAATTGATCCTGTGTTTGTTCATGGCACACATGTTAGTACAATTCTGGAAAATCATTTTACAAATGTTTTTTTCTTATTCTCAAGGTAGATAATTTATTTAAATAAAAATGATCTAAATTACTTTCACTTCACTTAGAAATCATAGGTATTATAATATTTAAGAAAATGTATTTGGTCATCAGAAATAAGACATTCTGCCCTGGCTGGTGTAGCTCAGTGGATTGAGCGCAGGCTGGGAACAAGATGGTCCTGGTTCGAATCCCGGTCAGGGCACACGCCTGGGTTACGGGCCAGGTCCCCTGTGAGGGCCATGTGAGAGGCAACCATACATTGCTGTTTCTCTCCCTCTCTGTCTCCCTCCCTTCTCCTCTCTCTAAAAATAAATAAATAAAATATTTTAAAAAAAAAATAAGACATTCTTTCTCAGTCTCAGAGTTACTCCAAAGTTTTTTTCCTAATATTTGCATTCTGATAGAAGAAAATACAATATCAAATGCACCAGCATGGACAAGTACTGGAGTTTTTATTGGGCCCATTGATTTTCCTCCCATGTGCCTATAACTTTGCAATTTTTTATACAGCAAATTGAAAATTATATTACAAGAAGATATTCTTTAAATATGTTACCTGCATAGGGTGATGCTACAATTTCTAATATCAACATCTATTGTTAAAGAGTTTAAAGGACAGTTTTATAATCTTATTTAATAACTCTTCTTTCAAAGTGATGCCTAGCCTGGAGCAAAATAGCAAATTGTCTAAAGCCAACAAACCAAGATATTGTACAAAGCTCATTGACTTGTTCTTACCACTCTCAGAAACAAGTAATGCTCAGGCATGTAAAAGAATGTAGCCAGTTCTTTTATGAAAACTGGAAGGTGATATTATAATGTGATTTTTATTTTATTCTGAAATGTTTCTGTCTTGGACATAGCAACCTCTATTAAATGAGACAATTATACCCAATCTTTCAGTTCATGTTTGATCACGTTAACAAAATGTGGTATGTGATTAAGTTAACAGAATGTGGTTGATTTTGTATTAATCAACTTTGTTGTCAAATTGCACAATGTGTGGTACAGACCACACTAGCGTAATACCATAAAGACAAGAATGCTATAGGTTTACCCCAGAGGAAGGATCTGTGTATCAGCACCAAGTAATGAAATATTATTTCCCACACCTTCACCACTCTGCTTTCTTTAATATTATATATGGTGGACACCTATTTCGGATAACTGCAGAAACTAGATACATTTAGATATGCTTGAGACAAAACAAATTAGCTATGAAGTATAGTTTAAATGTAGTTATAGCATTCATCATAGCTTTAAAAAACATTGCAAATAAGGAAGGAAACTTTCAATGTGAAAAATGGTATGTAATACAGAGGGCAAGATGTTATTTTTTAAGTATGATTTTAAAAATTTCATTTCTTTCATTGAGATTCTACCATTGGATGCACTTCTAGGCCCTTCAGATGCATCAGTGAAAAAAACAACAAAAATTTGGTGGAATTTTCCATGTAGTGATGGAAGAAACACACAGAAAAAAATTAAAATGATATATGACTAATTTAGAAGTTTGTTGAATAAAAGAAGTTCAGGAAAAGCATGGAATAGGAAAAGGAAGACAAATTGAGAGACAGCAGCAGAAGATTTGACTTTGGGTGGTGGGTACAATGCAATATACAGATGAGTATCATAGAATTGTCCCTTTGAAATCTGTATAATCTTATTAACCAATGTCACCACAATAATTTAATATTTTTTTTTTAAACTTCAAAAACTTAAATAGGGTAGTCAGAGTCCTCTGATTATATATATCCTGATGGAATTTGAATGAAATTCACATCAGTTTTGCTTACATAAAATCATACTCAGTGTGGTAAAACAAGGCAGTTGACCGCTACGCTGGCATGTGACATATTTCCATGTCTACTAGTTTTTCTGAATTTGGATTTTTCCTAGGATATTTTTAAATTGCCTTAATTGTGCTTTTTTGAAATCTGTCCAATATCAACTAGCCAACTGGGACTTTAAAAATGTCCTGTGACCCAATTTTTGAAACTTTTGATCAGGCTTTTGCTTCTCTAACAGATACAGACGTTAGTATGAGATGAATAAATATTTACTAACTAGAATTTTAGATCAGGCCCTTGGTCAATACATTTTAATATTATATTTTTATTGATAATTGTAACCTGAGGACACAGTCTAAGACACATGATTTTGTGTCATTTGCAAAATACTGAGTTATCCTCGACATTTTAGAGACTTATTGGAAATTCTATCTAAAAATTCTATAAACAAATTTGTGTTATAGGACTTCACCAACTCTTGTTGACTCCCTGCTTTTCTCCTCTTTATAAAACCAGAACTTTCAAACTTAAAGAAGTTGTCTGAACTAGCTCCTCCATACCTCATCCCTCACATGTCTAGGACTCACAAATAAATAAACATGAAAAAGTTTGTTTTTATACTCTATGCCCTACATATTATAATATTTTTTATCAAATTCTCTCATTATTTTCACTCTCAGGAGTAGTATTCAGTTTTAGTATCTTTTCATACGTCAGCCATCCTTATACTGTTAATAATTTTAAATATTCTTATACAAAACCTCTTGAGTCCCATTGCATTTATCTTACTGTTTAAAATACAACTGCTTTATAGGCTCCTTAGGTTTGCTTACTGTTATTAGCAGCTTTCCTTTGTTTGAACAGAATAGAAAATGCCTGTGTAGCAATACAAATATAATGATGAAGACAAGAGTCCCTACTGCAATCAGAATAGGTTTTGAATAATTCTGGAAATAAAAAGTCATTGCTTAGTTTTTGTATGTGGTTTATTGTTGCTGTTTAATCCAATAGGATATATGCAGAAGCATCCTGGGAGAATGAGAGTTATCTAGAAACTATAAAGTTTGGACCACTCCCTTAGGGATACAAATCCAGGAGATATAATCTTTGCAAAATATGTTCAAATATAAGAACAGGATTCTTTTCCCTGATGACATGTAATTCTTGCTTCAGAATATATATTCTACCTTAAGTCCAATCCATGTCTGATGAGGTAGATGGATTTTATTTTCTTCTGATACCCTGGAAAGTAAACACCTAATACCTTTCAAGACTTGACAGAAAATTCATTCTCCTTCTTTACATAGGAGAGCTGTGTGTTAAAGATTTATCCATGAGACAGCAGTGCCACAGTTTTAATACCTATGTGAATTTGGTGTATACCAGTTGATAACGCTACCATTTTTCTTTTGCAGGAGCAGGAGAATCTGGAAAAAGTACTATCGTTAAACAAATGAAGTAAGTATATATGATTTTAAATGTTTAATATTTAATATCTATACCTCTAATTTGATCATTCTTAAAATAAATACCTGTGGGAAATGTGACTGATAGTCTAAATCTGTGATTTTCAACTTGTGTGCCATAAGAATTTTTTTTAATCCTTAGCCAAGGACATTTGTTTTTACTGCTTATAGAAAGAGAAAGAGGAAGGGGGCAGGGGAGAGAGAGAGAGACAAACATCAATGTGAAAGACAAACATCAATCGGTTGCCTTCCCTATGCTCCACAACTTAGGTGTGTGCCCTGACCTGGAATCAAACCCTCCACCTTTTCGTGTAAGCGGTGGTGTCCAGCCTTCTGGTGTCTCTGGACCACACTAAAGAGAGAAGAGTTGTCTTGGGTCACATGTTAAATACACTGCGACACTTAACTACCAAAATCCTCATAATATTTTAAGTAAATTTATGATTTTTCATCTGGCTGCATTCATAGCCATCCTGGGATGCATGCAGCCCATGGGCCACAGATTGGACACCCCTGGTACAAGATGACGCTCCAACCAGCTGAGAAACCAGGCCAAGACACACAAGAATTTTTAAAACACTCAACACCTGACTCTAGTCAGGGGCACTGACCTCTTTTCCCTTAGATTGCCAAATTTAAAAACTAACAACAGCCAGCACAACAGCTGTCCAATGCAAGTGCCGTGTCTTGAACTGTAAGTACAGGTGGGGCAAAAGTAGGTTTACAATTGTTAGCACATGAAACACAGCTTATTCTCGTATTTTTATTCATTAATTATTGTGTTATTTCCACATGAATAACTGTGAACTTACTTTTGTCCCACCCTGTATATAGGTCATATACCTAATAAAGTTGCATCTTATTGGTCACATTGAATAATTAGATTACATCTGATTGGTTAATTCTTAGTACCAGAAATTCTTGCACATAAGTAAAGGCATATTATTCTTTTTAAAGTCACTTTGGAGCAAAAAGAGTAGCCAATTACTACTATTTTGGTAAACTAATAAACATCATACCTATTTTTCTGTCAGACCAGCAAAATATATATATTTTTGGTGTAAACCTGAATTTTAGCAATTAGTTTACATGTACTGTGAGATAAACGTGTTGAAAACTGCTGATCTCAATCACACAGAGCAACAGAGCTGCCGCAAGTCCTATGCAAACATTTCTCATATCGTTTACCAGAAAGCATAGAAGATGAGAAATATTATGATTCTCAGTTTTAAATTTTGCCTCTTTACAAGATGGATACTAAAAACTATTATATTATAAGTATATTGATCTAAGTATAAATAGAGCTTTAATATTGTGGTCATAAGACATAACATTTTAAAATATGCCAATAAGTGATCAATTTTGAATTTAGGACAAAATATTTTAACCTAACTTGTATTTTGGCTGCCTCAGAATAAAATGCATATTTAAAGTTATGACTATCATAAATTTAAACTTATTTTCTCTATTTGTTTCTTGTTAGAGAATAAGTAGACATGCATTTTCTAAGATAACACAAAAGTGCTAGAATTCCAGAATACAATGCCTAAATGGATAAAATGGCAATTGATAAGTGGAAATAAATATGGCTCTATCACCATTAAAGAATTTTGAAGGACAATTGTTGCTACAGGAGAAGATGACAATCATTTTTGAGCTTATTTTTACTGTATGTTCAAAGGATCTTGTTCTTTGGCACATAGCATATGAGGAAATGATTGCAGTTAGTGATGAAATTGTCTATAATCTAAATCATAGCTTTCTTCTTCTTTCTAGATAATGTCATGTGTGTTTCATGTCAACCAATATTTAAACCCACTTTTTAATTCTGTCACCTATATCTATAGCTATCCTCATTTTTAATAATCCATTTTTTAAAATTTATTTATTTACTTTTAGAGAGAAGGGAAGGGAGGGAGAAAGAGAGGAAGAGAAACATCAATGAGCAAGAGATACATCAATCGGCTGCCTCTCATACTCCCCTAACTGGGAACCTGGCCCAAAACCCAGGCTTGTGCCCTACTGGGAATAGAATGGGCAACACTTCAGTTCACAGGCCAGCACTCAATCCACTGAGAGACACCAGCCAGGGCTGTAACTAAATTTTTAAACTTCTCTCCTGTCTTTGAAGAACACAACTCCTTTATCCAGATCACTTGGTCATATTACTCTTGGGTTCTCAGCTCCATCGTTGCACCTAAGTCATCTCATATTTTTCTAATGACATTACCACTGTGTTCACCTGTTCTTTTCTTGAAGATTATAATCATGCAAAAATCTCTCTTATCCTTCTTATTTCTCCATTTTCTATGAGGTTAAATGCCATAAGAAAAGAAATGACCAATTATTTGGCTATATAAAAACGAAAACATTTTAATATATTAAATCATAAATAAAATTAAACAAAAATAAAAAACTTGAAAAATCTATAATAAATATGATAGATAAATTATTGAGTATCATAATATGTAAAAATCTATAGATTGTTAAGAAAAACAATAAGCTGCCCAAATATGTAAATGTTCAAAGAGACTACGGACAGTTCACAAAAGACAAAATTCAAATATCCATTACATGTATATAATTTAGTTTAATCTCTCTAATATAAAAATTAAAACAATAAGCCCCGGCTGGTATAGCTCAGTGGATTGAGTGTGGGCTGGGAACCAGACGGTCCCGGTTCGATTCCCAGTCGGGGCACATGCCTGGGTTGCAGGCCAGGTCCCCAGTGAGGACTCTTTCTCCCTCCTTTCTCCTCTCTCTGAAAATAAATAAATAAAATCTTAAAAAAAAATAAAACAATAACGAGCTGCTTCGCATCTTAATAGATTAGCAAATAATAATTTCAAAATAATATTACCCAATAATGGTGATGTTTTGAGAAATGAATATTTCTCATTACCACTTGTAAAATTATGTCATAGCAAGTGTATAAAAATAATTTGGGCAATTATGCACAGTAATCTGATAAAATAATTATTAATCTTTTAAATATATTTTAAAATTCTTAATAATAAAATAATTTAAATGTGAAAGGGTATGAAAATCAAATAATACAGATATGAAATGTATGCACAAAGAGGCTCACTTCTATCTTATTTAAAATACTGAAATACAGGATAGAATAAAATACCCTAAATTAAAATAAAACATAAGCAAATAGACTATGAAATTATGGGATTATTCACCTTTAAGTTGCAATATTTTGCCTCCATTACAAAGTATACGTATATAAGAAAAATTTAATGGAAGAAAATACTGTTAACTGAAAAAACAAAATACAAAATTGCATAAATATCTTTATCTCAACTATGACAAAATATATAATGTTTCTAAAATCAAAGAACATATACCAATAGTAAGATTTAAAGTTACATTGCATGTACATTTTGAATATTGCTGGGGTTTTTACACTCTCTTCAATGAGCAAGTATTACTTCTATTGCTTGTATTAGTAAAAAAAAAAAAATTAGTCTTCTGGTTCTACCCCATCTCTCCTTCCTTTTCTCAGAGTCATTAAGGAATAGACAATGCTAGCTCTCTCAACTCTTTCAATTCCATTTACTCTTCAGTCATTTCCATTATTCTTGCTCCTGGAGTGTCACAGAGATTGCCCTTATAAATGTCCATTATAATCTCCTAATTGCCATTTTTTGTGAAGTGTTCATATATCTTTAATTCCATTTGACTTCATTGGGCTTTTCTATCCTAACACTTTAGCCTGGTTTCTCAGATAACTCTCTTCCCCAGTTCACCTCCTAATTCTGTCTGCTTTAGTCCCTGATTCTTTGACTAAATCTTAAGTGTTACTGTCACTAGTGTTCTAGGTCCTCTTCTCTGCTTACTCTATATCTTCATCGAATTAAAACTGCTGGAATCCAGTGATTTTTACTACCATCTTCAAGCAGACTGTCTAGAATATTTCTTTCAAACTCAGATTCTTTGTCAAAACGAAGAAAGTAGATATATCTACCCCTTTATTCTACATAGGTCCAAATCAGAATAAGCAACACCCACTCCAAATAAAATGTATCATTTTCTTTTCTAGTTCACTGTACAACCTGCAGATGTTGTTGCTACACATTGGCACACTGCACAAAAGTCAGCTAAGCTTTACTTTCCTATAACCCAGGGCTGTCCAATAGCCACATCTAATATTAAGCACTTAACTGGGGTTAGTGTGAGTAAGGAATTACATTTTTAATTTTTTTTTCATTTTAACTGATGTGTCTAGTGGCTACTGTATTAGAAAGTAGAGCTCTGGTCTATGTTTGGGGGGAAGAGGTACTCATTCTCTTCATTACATAATGTAATGTCTTACAGAAAATGCCCAGTGACAGCTTATTAATTTGAACAGAGCTAGGAATCAGCTTGCAAGTAAAGAGCTCTATCTCACAGAAATAATTTATGCAGCTTATAGAGAAACAAGTCGCTTAAAGTCCCTCTACAACTGGACTTTTAAAATTCTGCCTTTGTTATTTTGCTTTATGATAGATGTTTCCTTACCCAATGGTGAAAAGAGAGGGATCAGAACTTGTGCCAGGAAGAAAATCTAAGTGGCTCCAAGTCTATTTGTAACTGGAATTTTGATGCAATACTATAATCATTATACCCAGGTATAATGAGAATCCTTATTTTCCCCTCAAATATTTGGGAAAAAAAGTGCATGTTATACATGGCAAAATACAGTAATTAAAATGATTTTCCCATTTAAATTTTTGGCAAAGAACTGGAATTTATTCAATAAACTTATTCCTGATCTGTATATAAAGACATTTTACTGCATTTTTCTATAGCCTTTAATTGACTAATTTATTCTAAGTTATTTAATTGTCTAATATAGAAATATAAACATGGCTTTATAGTATAAATACAACAATCATTGGCAATAAAATATTAAAATTAAAGAGTAGACATAGATACTGCCTTTACTCCTTTCACTGCAGAATCCTTTTACTTGAAGGTTTTAATATACTGGGAAATATTGTGTTCTTTTCCCCCCTAAGCTAAAATCTCTATGCGTATGGATACAACACAGATCCTTCGTAATATGACATCCAAAATAATGCCTACTGAACACAAAGGATTTCAAAAGCAATAAAAAGAAATGAGCACATTATGCAGTAAAGATGGAATAATTAGCATATAAAAAGATTTTAGTTTTTAATAGGTAAATCTTTTAATGTATTATTCTAAAACTATTAGTTAAAGCATCTGAATTTTGATTGAATGAGTGGAAGGAAAAGAAAAGTTCAGCCAAATTAAATGCCTGGGGATTTCAACTTTGAGTACTCAGTGTCACGCATACAAATGGAATATTACAAGGAATTTAATAGCCGGTAGTCCTTAATTACCTACGTTAAAAAAATGCCTTTGTTTCTGCTATAAATAGAAAGCAGGCACTCCTATTTTCTAGCGTGTCTTAAGTGAGAGGAAAAGACATGAATTTTATAGTAAATTACTTCTCTTCCTTTAGACATGTAAAAACTACACAAAGTTTTAGAACTACACATGCAAATTTGTCCTGGGAATCTGGAAACTTTTTTCTTGAAAAGAAATAAACTTTCTAATTAAAATGCTCATAAGTTACCTGTTTTTAATAGTGCTTAATTTAGAGTAAATCCTAAGTGCTGTTTGTATTTAGTGTGAGGAGTAAGTGGCAGTGGGGCTTGAGGGAGAAGGTGGGCCATCTGTAAATAGTGTCAACAATAAAAAAAAAGAAAAGAAACAGAAATGCATCGAAAATCCTACTCCATCGAAAATTGCTAAGGTTTACCAATCCATTTCAGACACACATCCTTCTCAGCTGGTCTGATTTTTTATTTTAAGTGAACAAGGACACAAGGAAAATATATCTTTATTTGTTTATTTTCAACCTAAGCAATATTAAACTTCTAAAATTCAAAAAAAATAAAATAGTGTATTAAACCCCAATGATAATAAAATTCTAAAAATGATAAATGTTCTTCTGTTAATCTCTTCATAAAAATAAATAAATTAAAAATCTAAAAACCATAAAATTATTAAGATGTAGCACATACATATGGACAAAATTCTTCCTTTTTAAACAAAATATATACTGTAATTCTATTCAAGCAAGTTATTATTGATGTGTTTTAATATTACAAAATAATCAATTGTTCAACTCACAAAAGCATTTCATGTTTACGTTACAGGATCATCCATAAGAACGGTTACAGTGAGCAAGAATGCATGGAGTTCAAAGCGGTAGTTTACAGTAACACATTGCAATCCATTCTCTCTATCGTGAAAGCCATGGCTACCCTTGGGATTGATTATGTCAATCCTAGAAGTGCAGTAAGTATGCAAATAATTACAGTTTTATGTCCTACAATGCAGTTTGAGCAATGGAACAAGACAATAAATTTGTAGTACTAATCTATACCAAAATTTAAGAATATGAAACATGAATTTTGGAAACATTAATTTTGTTTCGTGTAAGACTTCCTATTTTCCTTCAAAGGAACCTTTTTTTTACTGTATGCTATAATCTTATTTAATATTGACTGTTCCTAGGAGTCAATCTTAAAGTAAAACAATATACTACATTAGAGGAAAATAATGGTTATATTTGCTAAATATGAAAGAGTTTATTCCATAAAAATCAAAATGCAGGATCTCTCCATTTATTTTCTTAGTTTAATTATGAGTCATTTCATGGAGATTTCTTAAAAGTAAAAACACTACAATTACTATTGTTTAGTGATGATAACAAAGACTATGTGGCACAGGGAAAAATTATTTTATGAAGTTTTGTTTAAAAAATTCAAAATGATGTAATTAATTAAAATGTTTCTATAATAAATATACTCAAGTACTCATAGTTTTGTTATTAAAATAGCAACTAAGTAGTTTCATTTTCTTCTATTTTATATTTTATAATAAAATTATTTTATGTTAAAATGCTTTAAAACAGTTTATGTGCAAGCATATAAAACCATCTTAGTTGACAAATGAAAAATATAGTACTATCCAAAGAACAATACTAGTTAGCCATATCCAAAAAAAAGAGGAATTGTGTACAATTCATAGTAAGAACTCACCCATTTCCCTATTCCCTTCCAGAAGCAGCTGGCTGCATCTAGATATTAATTGAACTGTTCCCAGATTAATTTGTAGATATTTTGTTATATAAATATAAAAACTAGAGAGGCACAGTATAGTAAGTATGGAGAAAAAAGTGGTATTTGTTCTTTTCTCTCTCACACTTGTAGTTTAGGCCATGTAAATTACCATTGGAAGTCATTAGGAAGATAAAGAAATATTTCATGATGCTAAAGTTGTTCTTTTTTTTTTCTTAAAGCACAGTTGATATACAAATTATATGAGTTTTAAGCATACAATGTAGTCATCGAACATTTGTATACCTTGTGAAGTGATCAACACAATTTATCTAGTAACCATCCATCACTGTACAAAGTTAACTTGATATTATGGATTCTATTTCTTTTATTTCTTTATTTTATTATTTTTAATTTTTATTTAATTTTTATAGTATTTTTTCCATGAACATTTAGTCTGCTTATACTGCCCCCCACTGCCCAGCAATCACACTATTGTCCATGTCCATCAGTCCTTTTTCATTTTTGCTCAACCCCTCCCCCCACCACTAGCGGTCCACCTGCCTCCATTTATAAGTCTGTCCCCGTTTCCCTCGTTAGTTCAGTCTGTTCATTAGATTTCACATGTGAGTGAGTCATATGGTATTTGTCTTTCTCTAACTGGCTTATTTCACTTAGCAAAATGTTCTCCAGGTCCAGCCATACCATCGCAAAGGGTAAAATCTTTTTATATAGCCAAGTAGTATTCCATGGTGTCAATGCCCCATAGATGGATTATCCACTCATCTGCTGATGGACACTTGGGCTACTTCCATATCTTGGCAATTGCAAATAACACTGCAGTGAACATAGGGGTGCTTATGTTCTTTCAAATTAGTGCTTTCGGTTTCTTCAAATAAATTCCCCGAAGTGGAATCTCTGAGTCATAAGGCAGTTCCATTTTTAATTTTTGAGGTATCTCCATACTGCTTTCCCTAGTGGCTGCACCAGTCTGCATTCTAACCAACAGTGCAAAAGGATTCCCCTTTCTCCACATCCTCACCAGCACTTGTTGTTTATTTATGACAGCAATCCCAACAGGTGTGAGGTGATATCCCATTGTTGTTTTAATTTGCATTTCTCTGATGAGTGGTGATGTTGAGCATCTTTTCATATGTCTATTGGCTAAGTGTATGTTTTGTTTGGAGAAGTATCTATTCAGGTCCTTGCTGAATTTTTAATTGGATTGTATGGTTTTTTTGGTGTTGAGTTTTATAAGTTCTTTATAAATTTTGGATACTAACCCCTTATCAGATATATCAGTGAATATGTTCTCCCATTCTGTGGGCTGTCTTTATTCTGTTGATGGTTTCCTTGGCCATGCAGAAACTTTATAGTTTGATATAGTCCCATTTGTTTAATTTTTCTTTTGTTTCCCTTGCCTGGGGAGATATATCCAATAAAATATTGTTACAAGTAATGTCCGAGTTTTTGCTGCCTATGTTTTCTTACGTGATTATTACGGTTTTGGGTCTACATTTAAGTCTTTAATCCACTTTGAATTTATTCTTGTGTGTGGCATAAGAAGGTAGTCTATTTTCATTTTTCTGAATGTATCTGTCTAATTTTCCCAACACCATTTATTGAATAAACTATCTTGAGCCCATTGTGTGTGCTTGCTTCCTCTGTCAAATATTAGTTGACTATAAAGGTGTGGGTTTATTTCTGGGCTCTCTAGTCTATTCCATTGATATGCGTGTCTGTTTTTATGACAGTACCACGTTGTTTTGATTACTATGGCCTTATAGTAGAGTTTGATATTAGGTAGTGTGATTCCTCCAACCTTCTTCTTTCTCAGGATTGCTGTTGCTATGTGGGGCCTTTTGTGGTTCCATATAGATTTTTAAAATATTTGTTCTAGTTCTGTGAAATACATCATTGGAATCTTGATAGGAATTGCATTGAATCTATAGATTACTTTGGATAGTACAAACATTTTTAATGATGTAAATTCTTCCTATCCATAAACACGGTATGTACTTCCACTTTTTTGTATCTCCTTCTATTTCTTTCTTCAGTGACTTATAATTTTCCAGGTACAGGTCTTTTACATCCTTAGTTAGGTTTATTCCTGGGTATTTTATTCTTTTTGTAACAGTTGTAAATGAGATTGTTTTTGTAATTTCCCCTTCTATTAATTATTGGCATATAAAAATGTAACTCCTTTCTGGTTATTAATTTTTATCCTGCTAGTTTGCTGAATTCATTTATCAGTTTTAGTTCCTTAGTCAAATATTTGGGGTTCCCTATGTACTGTATCACGTCATCTGCAAATAATGACAGATTTTCCAATCTGGACACCTTTTATTTCTTCTTCTTGTCTGATTGCTGTGGCTAGGAATTCCAGTACTATGTTGAATAAGAGAGGTGAAAGTGGACTTCCCTGTCTTTTTCCTGATCTTAAAGTGAATGCTTTTAGTTTTTGCCCATTGTATATGATGCTGGCAGTTGGTTTGTCATATATGGGCTTTATTATGTTTAGTTATGTTCCCTCTAATCCCACTTTGCTGAGAGATTTTATCATAAATGGGTGCTGGACTTAATCAAATGCATTTTCTGTATCTATTGATATGATCAGGTGGTTTTTATCTTTCATTTTGTGTATGTAGTGTATCACATTTATTGATTTGTGAATGTTGAACCAACCTTGCATACCTGGAATAAATCCCATTTGATCATAGTGTATGATCTTTTTGATGCATTGCTATATTCGTTTTGCTAATATTTTGTTGAGGATTTTCACATCTATGTTCATCAGAGATATTGGCCTATAATTTTCTTTCTTCGTAGAGTCTTTATCTGATTTTGAAATTAGGATAATGTTGGCCTCATAAAATTTGGGAGCCTTCCCTCCTCTTGAATTTTATG
The DNA here is from genome assembly GCA_004026765.1 of Micronycteris hirsuta. NCBI lineage: Eukaryota > Metazoa > Chordata > Mammalia > Chiroptera > Phyllostomidae > Micronycteris > Micronycteris hirsuta. The sequence goes on from PVJI01000357.1 coordinate 233,284, forward strand.
AAACAGTTTGAGAAGGAGATATGTTAGCTCTTTTTGGAATGTTTGGTAAAATTCATCTGTGCAGCCATCCAGTCCAGGGCTTTTATTTATTGGGAGTGTTTTTTATTACTGCTATAAATTATATCCTTGTGATTTATTTATTTCATAACCGGAAATTTGTACCTTTTCTTCTACTCACTTTTTTTTACTCCTGCCCACATAAAAGTGAACTCATAAGCTATTTGTCTTTCTCTGCCTGACTTATTCTATGTAGTGTAATACTCTCTAGGTCTACCAATGTTGTTTCAAATGGTAAGATTTCATTCTTTTTTGTGGCTGAGTAATATTCCATTGTTCATATATGTGTGTATATGTGTTTATAGATAGATGGACAGATAGATGTGCGTGTATGTATACAAATTTTTTATCCATTCTTCTACCTATGGACACTTATGTTGCTTTCATATCTTGGCTATTTTGAATAATACTGCAGTGAACATAAAGATCCATATATCTTTTTGAATTAATGTTTTGTTTTCTTCTGATAGCTACCCAGAAGTGGAATTGCTAGATCATACAGTAGTTCAATTTTTATTTTTTTGAGGAACTTCATGCTGCTAATTTTAAAGGAAACAGTAAATTCCATTTAGTTCAGCCACTTTCTGACAAACAGCATGGAAATGTCTTTAGGGCACATAGTTTGTAAAGCAGAGTCAGGAGTTCTGCTCTATTTCCATTCTTTGCTCACCCCACAACTTGGTACCAGTAAGTCATGTCCTTCTCTAGCTTATAGTTTTTTCTTTCACATGGAAAAAGGGGAACGTGTAAGAAATGAACTCCAGTATCCTTTCATTTTTTATCATTCTATTACTTAGTGATCATGTTTTTATTCAAGAGTACTTCAGTTATCACTCTGATACTAGCATTTCCTTTAAATCTAGGATTTTGAATTGGCCCTTAAAAAACAACCTGGTTGGTTAAAAACAACCCCTTTACTTAAAGAAGTTAAAAATAAGGGCCACAAAAGATGAGAAATTTGGCCTCTTTTAAATTGCTGGAGTTTAGAGCAAAATCTACTTCTGGCTTCTATTAGAGTACTCTTTCTATGCAAGAAATATTGTAAAAATATTTGTAATAATTATTTTCTTTCCACTTTACAGTAATAATACCTGAAACAGGTGTTCCTTCTGCATTCACTTGGGAATGATTTAATGCTTTAATTTGCATGTGTACTATTCCATGTATTTGCATCACTGAAGTTGGAAATCATAACCTTGCCTATTGCTACTTATTTAAATATATTGTGTGCTTCATATAGCCCAATGTTTGAAAATAAGTGATACCAGTAATTACTAAGGACCTGAAACCTGTTGGTTGAGAGTCTTAATGATCTGGCATTCAGGTGAAGTGAAGATAATAGACTCTGTACATTGCTGCCATTATGCTGACTAAAACATAAAAGCAAAGTAATTTATTCAGACTGTATGTTGAATGGAATAAGCAGATTAAGCAGCATTTAGCAATTAGCATAACTCAGGAGTACCTATGTTCTCAAATATCAAACATCACCATTGTCAAGTATGATATAGCTCATATTTTTATTTGAACTAATATAAATGATGGCAGTTTCAATCACATTCTTTACTATTTTATTTTAAGATTAATGCATTCTCTATATCTGACTTAAACTGCATATTCAACAGATTAATTTCTAAATACTTGTCCGATGTAGCATTCGGAGTTCTGATTTCCTACAGCTTTCTGTTTAAATGTGATTTGTTTATTTGTGGTTCTCACATAACCATTTGTACATTATTACACAGATTTCCCTTTAGAGAGAGAAAGAGTCTTGACAGAAAATTTACATGAGCTTTCTGGCCACTGGTTCTGTAAGTTTGGACAACTTACTTAATGTCTCTAATTTCAGCTTCTTTATCCAAAACTTTTAACACTTTTCTCACTGAATTACAATGACTATTATAGAAGAAAGCAGAAACATAAGAAACCTATTTAATACAAAGTATTGCAGGATATAAGCTCCCAGTAAATATTGAGTATTAATATTTTTCAGAAACACTTTGAATATAGGCAAATGAAAATTTATGTATTGAAGTCTGCATATCTAACATCATTTGAAAAAAATTCATTAAACTATAATATTTTTACATGGAAGACATCTGTCTGGGCACTAGGAATATGCTGAAAAATACACAGTAAAATATGCAAACATATGCAGTAAAGAAGATGGAAATGGTATTTGCCCTCAGAAGAAGAAAGACATACTGAACAAGTAATTACAAACTGTCAGCTATCTCAAAAGTGCAGCACAGCTGGGAGCGGCTAGGAGTGCCTCCCCATTCTTTGAAAGAATTTCTGAGAAAGGGAATACTACTACTAGTGGGGATGGAGGAGGACTAATTAGTTTTGTTTTGGAAATGTTGAGTTTGTATAAGTTCTGTGAGATCTTTACATGTGCAAGCAGTTGAAAATGTGCATTCGAAGTTCAAAAGACATAGTTTGGGCAGACATCTAAATCTTGCTGTTATCGCCGTGCCTTTACTTTGTAATGTATAATTACACTGAGGAAGTGGATGGGATGACATAGGACAAGTTTAGGAAGGGCTTTAAAGAGAAAAGAGATGTAGGTAAAAGTATTGAAAAACTGTAATATTTTCTGGTCATTTGAGAGGAACAGGAAACCATGTAGGAGAGGATGGAATACTTAGAGGAAAACCAGGAGTTTGTGGAATTGCAGAATTCAAGACAACTTTTCCAAAGAAAGGTTATCTACATTGAAAGGCCAAGAATGAAGTATATATAAAAAGAATCTATTGGGTTTGATAATATATAGGTCATTGGGTATGTAATGAGGGGTTTCAGAAGAGTTTTGGACACAGAATGCATTGAAGTATGTTGAGAAATGAGAAGAGGATATGGAAACAGTTTAAATACAATTTCTGGAGTGGTAGCTGAGAAGTAGGAGAGGGATAAGATTTACAGAAAAAGGGGCTTGTTCTTGTTTTGGTTTTAATACTTAATAGAATAATGTCAATAATATAGAGCTTGTAAGGAGAGAAAAGCTGAAGAAACAAGAGGGACCATAATAAAGGCATTTAGAAAATTTCTATTTACACTTTCTGAATTTTATTATGTTCATAATATCTAAAACATCCACTAGACCAACATAAAAGAATGCTGAAAGTTAAAACACTTTTATCACACAATCTGGGTGGTTTTGTGACCATTTTTGACAAAGCACCCTACAATCTGAACAAAAGAATATTGATTCCTGAAGATGCTCTATGATAAAAGTTCTGTGATCAAATAAGCCTGAGATATATGCATACTATTCAATATTACAACTTCTTAGAAATTGGCAAACAATATTAGTGATAAAAGGCTCTGAAAATGTATAGCAACAAACCTGGCATTTTAAAACTGGCATTCCCCCAAATTACTAGATTATGATACTCTTTCCTTCCTTTGATAGATATTTTCTGCAAGCTTTGGAAATATGAGGCTAGAGTTCCAAATGAGTCTCATGAAGTTTAAGGACCAACTGAGGTCTCTAATTTTGATGAGGAAGTTCTGGGGTAAGCTGTAGAGAAAATATATATTTTGCTTTCTAAGCAACAGTTCCAGAACTATATAACCTTGAATGAGCCATTCTAGAACCACCATAATTCCCACACTTTTCCAAATAAACCATAAGGAAATAAAATTTCTTCAGAATGCCACTTATCCCCACTTTGAGCCTTAAGAAAAATGTGGGAAATTATTGGAGATCCCTTAAAGTTTTTCAAGAACACATGGTCTGAGTTCATTAGCATATTCATTTTATTGATTCATTCATTCAACAATATTTTAGGGACATGTACTATGTATTAGGTTCTGTTCTTAGTCTTAAGGATGCAGTAATGAACAAAATAATAAAATCTCTGCCTTCAAGTGCTTACAGCCTAATGTAAAAGATACCAGTTTGTTTGTTTGTTTGTTTGTTTGTTTGTTAAAACATTTCCTCTATAGCAATCTTACAATGAAAACATGAAACAGACTGACAGCTGCCGCAGGGGAATGATGGGAAGGAGAAGGAATTAGTCAAAGGACATGCTAGAATGACCCCTGGAAATGCACAACAGGATGGGGATGGACTGTAGGTGTGGGGTGGGGGGACAGGGGTGCATGGGGGTAAAAATTGGGACAACTGTAATAGAATAAATAAGAACTTTTTTAAATGAGCCAAGCCAAAAAATAAAAATAAAAGAATAAAAAATAAAAACTGTTAAAATGAAAACAATAAATATGTACTATATAAGTATTAATAAGTACTATGAAAAAATCAAGGAGTATAAGAGGCTAGAAAGTAATGAAAAAGTGGAAGAAAGGGTGGCCCTGGATGGCATCCTTAAGGGGTTGGTGTTTGGGAAGACACCTGAATGACGGAGGCAATGAGCAACAAGGAGGACGTGAAAGGAGCTCTGAAATCGGGGCCGGTGAGTGCAAGGTACAGTAAGGAATCCAGTGGTTCTTGAGGAATGGGGAAGGGAATAGAGGGGAGCGAGAGACAGAAAGAGAGAGAGAGGGAGGAAGAGATAAAGAAATAATGATGAAAGGAAAGACACGGGTCAAAACATGTAAAGCCTTGTGAGCAATACTAATGGATTTGTTTTTTATTTTGAGTTTGATGGGAAAGTACTGGTGTTTCTAGAATACAGCAGTAAGATAAGCAGTAGGAGATCAGTTTTTAGTCAACGTGGCTGTTATGTACAAGACAACTTCTCGTAATACCTGTTAATTTTGGTGTTATATATTTTAAAAATTCAAATTTATTTGGTGGGCCCTATCCCTTAAACACATGAATTTTGATTCTTTAAATCAGAGGTTCCCAACCTTTTTGGCACCAGGGACTGGTTTCATGGAAGACAATTTTTCCAGACTGGGAAGAGGAGGAAATGGCTTTGTAGCCTGCCACCAGATGTACCTTCATTGTCACTTGCCACTTGCTGGTAGGGTTTTGATATGAGTCCTCAAGCAAGCGATTCATTATTGTCTTCATGTAGTCAAACCTCTCTGCTAATGATAATCTCTATTCGCAGCCACTCCTCAGTGTTCGTAGCATCACCGCCTCAGCTCCACCTCAGGCCATCAGGCATTGGATTCTCATAGGGAGTGTGCAGCCTAGGTCCCCCACATGCACAGTTCACAGTAGGGCTCCTGCTCCTGTGAGAATCTAATGTGCCAGGGATCAGGCAGGAGGCAGAGCTCGGTGGTAATGTCAGAAATGGGGAGTGGCTGTAAATACAGACGAAGCTTTGCTTGCTCACCTGCGGTTCACCTCCCGCTGTGCAGCCCGGTTCCTAACAGGTCACAGACTGGTACTGGTCCATGGCCCACGGACCCAAAGACTGGCGATCCCTGTTTTAAATGACCATGTCTGCACTGTAAATAATTGGAGAATAACTTCAACAATAGAAATGCAGTATGTCTAATAAGAAATTTCTTATGTCTAGGGATTCCCAACTCTGACCAACTCTGACTGAGAGATTTCTTTAAAAAAATATTTTTGCAGAACCTGACACCCAGACATTCTGACTTATTTTGTTTGGGTAAAGGTCCTGGTATCAGTATTTTTAAGAAGTACCCCACAGACCTAAATCAGTGCCATCGACTTCAGCTATGAATTCAATAAAGTAAAAAACAAAAATCTAGAAAGACAAATTGATAGGCTCGCTTTCTCTCCGGGAAGGTTCTAGGATTGATGTGGTCATCAAAGAGGATTTTGTGACATTTAAATGTTCAAGGTGAGACTAGGCTCATGATATCTATACAAACAAATTATATTTAAATTAAAAATGGAAATTTCAATAGAGAAACAAAGGAGTTTACTAGCTTGGTTTGTAAAGGCGTGCTAACTGGGTACGTAACTTTTTCCCTGTAGGGACAAAGTTGTTTGAGCAACTTTCACTGCATCATTTCTCCTAAGTGACATTTTCGTAGTGGAAAGAGGTAAATAAGGAGATGCCAGCAAAAGTGCCTGGATCATATTTTGCTGGCTTTGCAGTTCTCTCTCTGATTCAACTAATCAGGAAGAAGGATTTAAAACTTCCCTTGTGGTGATGCAAGAAAATGGGGTCAAGCCTTTGATTTGGGCCATTTGGAATTGTTGGCCTAATGGTTACTTAATCAGTTTGCTTTGACAATAAAATCTTAATGTGAAGAAAGACAAAAATAAGATTTTTAGTCTTAACAGAGCCTCTCTCTAATATTAGGAAACATACCTTTAGTTTTTCATCCAATGAGTACATTTTTAATAAAACAGTAACATAAACTTGGAATCAATTTAAAATAACAATAAATTAAAATGCATCAGAAAACCAGCAAGTTCTCATTGGACATGCTCCTGACATTGCACAAAATACATTTGGGCTCGACTCGTCTTCTTATGCTTATTGTCTTCAATGATTTGTCAAATTAACCACCTAGCTTTTGAGTCCTTGTTTGTAAAATGGGGGAAAAAAGAGTGTCTATGTGCCCTGGCTGGTGTGGCTCAGTGGACTGAGCACGGGCTGGGAACCAGAGAGTCCCAGTTCGATTCCCAGTCAGGGCACATGCCTGGGTTGCAGGCCGGGTCCCCAGGTAGGGCCATGTGAGAGGCAACCATACATTGCTGTTTCTCTCCCTCTCTGTCTCCCTCCCTTCCCTCTCTCTAAAATAAGTAAAATCTTAAAAAAAAAAAAAAGAGTGTCTATGTAACTATTGTGAGAATTGTGTAGGATATTATATGTGCTAACTGTCTTGAGAATATAATAACGTGCAGGAAAGAGTATAAGATTTGGAGTCTGACAGCCAAAATCTGACCCCCTTCTTTTTCTTCTTTTGTCTGGTCTATAATGATCACTAATTATTTTGAAACTCAAATTCTTATTCTTAAAAAATTTTTTCTCGCAAAATAAATTTGATAATTAGTTTAGATAAACTGTGAGCCATATTATTTACTCAGTGTACTTTTATTTCTTTCTGCTCTTGTCAGCTCCAAGTCTCATCAAGGCTACTATAGTGCTTGCTTTCTTTTCTTTTTTTTTAATTGTATTAAGTTTATTGAGGTGATATTGGTTAATAGGGTCACATAGGTTTCAAATGTACAATTCTATGACACATGGTCTATATGTTGTATTGTGTGCCTACCACCCTAAGTCAAATCATCTTCTGTCACCATATATTTGGTCTTCTTTTCCTTCTACCACCCTCCCAGCCCCTTCTCTGTGGTAACCACCATACTGTTGTCTGTCTGTATTTGTGAGTTTCAGTTTTATATTCCACATATAAGTGAAATTATATGGTTCATAGCTTTTTCTGATTGACTTGTTTTACTTAGCATAAATATTCTCAAGGTCTATCCACGTTTTCCCAAATGCTCTTCTCTTCTCTCTTTATTTTTCATGAAGTCTGACCCCTGCCCTATTAACTTGCCCCAAAGACGTGCAATTAACAACACCACATAGATGTTCAAATCTTTGAGTGCATCAAAGTATTTACCATTACTCATTTACATGGTAATATAATTTCTATGGATGGCAAATAATATTACATATCAATTTTTAAACATAATTTTAGAGTATTGAGTTTTATTTTCCATTTTTGTTCCAAATTTTACATGGTATTTTTATTTCTTAAGGGAAAAAACAGCTATGATAAAAGAAAAACCAATTTAGAGCATATCTATTACCCTTTTAGAGCATTTTAAGCACCTGAGATTTCAACAGACTTACACTAAAGTATTATTATCCCTTTTCACGTCATATTCAAAAGTTAGTTAGCTATGAAAAATCCTACTTTTTAAATTATAACATTTAAATATATTAGTTTTTGCAATGGAGAACTCTTCTGGGTATCAGCCAGTGATTATTAGGAACTTTAGTTTTTTTAACCTTAAGATATATTGAATAGATGTCCAATGGAATTATTACTTAAAGAAATAACATAAAATCATCCTATTGAAATGCTCTTTTAAAAAATGTTATTTAAAACAACAAAACACTCTTGTTCTTCTCATAAAAACATTGCCATAGGAAGACCAACAGCAACTCTATGCGACAGCACACACCCTGGAAGACGGTGGAATGACACCCGAGCTGGCTGAGGTGATAAAACGACTCTGGAGAGATCCAGGAATTCAGGCCTGCTTTGAGAGGTCATCTGAATATCAGCTCAATGACTCAGCAGCTTAGTAAGTGAACGCATTGTGATGGGAATTGTAGTTAAAATATTTCAAATTAAGAATTATAACTGTATACTCTGCATTTGCAATCACAAATGAGATAAGTAAATGGCTTTACATTTTATTATACCAAAATAAATACAATTCAAGAGAAACAAAATAGATCAAAATGAGATGTAAAAAAATATAACCACGGTGGCATTTTAAATAACTAATTTTGAAACTATTTTCCTGAGATCTATATGCTTTAAATATGTTCTATGAATTAAAAAGAATTGAAAAAAATTAAATTAAATTAAAAAAATAAAAAAAAAGAATCAATCATTTTCATCATCCTCAACATAAATGCAGATTGGTGACATGCACAGTAAGTTTGGAGCTATTCATTTCATCTCTGTCCATGTTCCTAAAGTCATGTTTTAAAGTAATCTTATTACTGGCACATGCTTTGGGTTTCCTTGGATTCGAAGAGCATGATGCAGAGTTCTAGAAGTAAGGTATTGATATCCACATTTGTACATTTTGAAATTCTTTTTCAGTCTCAAGAAAGATTATATAATTTTCATAGCCATCATCCAGTTAGCAATTATTAGCCAAAAGGAAATTAAGAAGTGACATTATTTATAATTTCACTATCAAAATAATTTTGTTTCTATTTTAGTAAGTGGTTCTTATCCCATTGTCATATCCCTACAATATGTGTATATATGTATGTACATGCAAATGTAGCTTGATTATTAATTCTATATTTCTGTCCATGTATATGAACATGTAAAAAGATGTAGAGTCCTTTTAATGAAACCTCAACACAACAGAACACTCAATACCTAGTATCTCAGTACCTAGTCACATTTCAATACTAAGAGGATTCTCTGAAGTACAGAAAACATTGCTTTTCTACATAAATCATTGATAAAAGCAGTCGCAATAAGAAATTGAAATATGTAATATTTTCATAAAAACTTGCTTAACGAAGCTCTGGAAAGAGAAAATAGATAAATTACATAGATGATAGCTGTAATTAGTTTTAGGTAAACATTATTGATTAAACATGATTTTCCCTTAAAATACCATAAGAAACATATTTCTTTGCTCTTTCATAGCAAAAAAAATTACACATTATAGTCAAAATGGGCAGAACAAATGACATTTTATTGTATTTTCTAGACTTTTTAATATTCAGTTTTAATTTTATTATTTGTTCTGACACATAAAATATATTTTATTCTGGGACTATCATATAGATTCATATTAAGAGCAATTTATCTGTTCTTCAAGTTAAACACATGTACACAATACCTATCTGCACCTATCCTGTGAGTGTTCCTGTTTTGTTTTTCCAGGCCCTTAAAAGGAAATATTAAGTAAATCTTGTTAAGAAAAAAAATAGTTGAATGGCTAATATTTCTTCTAAAAATTAACAGCAGATTTTTCTCAAGTTCTGAGTAACATTTACATTTTAAAACTAGAAAATATAATATTGGATTGATACCAATCCATGTCTATTTCACATGGATTCCATTAAGCAATGGCCTCTTTTCTTTCCTTCCCCTCTTTCCCTCTCTCTCTCCCTTCCCCTTCTTCTCTTGTCTTTCCTTTCTTTTCCTCCTCTTTTTCTCTTTTCTGCTTTTCTTCTGCTTTCTGTCATTTTTTTTGTGAAAGTGAGGTATTTGTTCATCTCTCAAACATAGAGACCCTTCAAGTTGAAGCTAACAGAGTACTAAACTGTTTAAGAAAAAATAATATTGTTGGCAACATGACACCGCCCACACCATAGCTACTAGCAAACCGAAGAAAAGAGTCACGCCAGTGGCAAACAGGGGATGGAATTTAATCGATACTTGCTGGTTTATTCACTGGGGCTGTCCAGTATGCTATTGAAATTCCATATGCTTCAGATTTAACATAGACTTGACCAGGAAAAATAGTGTTTTTACATGAATAGAAAAAGAATCAGATATTTTTAAGTGATTTGAGATCACACACACACACACACACACACACAAATGCACACTTAGGGCCTCTGATTTGGTTTAAGTTTGCACCCACAGGCTTGAGCACCCAAATCCTGTATTTGTTTATAAAAACAAATGTTTTAAATGCAAATATGTCACTCTGCTAACACTTCTGCTTTGCTTGAAATGATTTATATATGCAAATAAAAAACATTAAAATGTGCCTTTCTTTACCAAAGCATTCATTTAGCTATTATTAAAATGAATTTAATATCTATCATGGCGAGTACATTTTTGTTTTGTTTTTCTCCTGCGTGAACCAGCTAACCAACAGTATACCTACCACCTACGTAGACTTTGTCCGTAGGGTATTCACAAAGGAATTTGATTAACAAAATAGAAAATACGTAAGCTAGAAAAATCTTTCAATATTTTCTTATGATATATGTATATCTTTCTTTTTCTTTTTTTAAGAAAATTGAACTTTATTAGACTAAAACATGGTGATATATTTTCATATTATACATACATGTGTTTCTGAAGTGTGATTGTCTCTTTGTCCTTTGTCAAAATCCCTTTGGGGTACTTATCTATTCTAAGTTTATTTCAGCTTAAAAGGAGAAAGATCCTTTAAGAATAAACTATCTACATTGCTGTTGAACTTATTTTTTAACAAATGATAAAACAGCTTTGCTTTTTTGAGGCATTATGTTAGGTGCTAAGGCATAAACAACTATTCAACTTAGTCTCTGAAAAATTCAACTTTTAAATAATAATATTCAGTTGGATTCTACTTCTCAAATTCTGTTTGTAGGGATGTAAGCCCATAACCATCTTCCTATTTAAGCTACATGTGTAAACTTGGTTCAATATAATGGCCAATTTTGTCATTAAAAACCTTACCAGTCTATAACTATATTTATATAACATTTCCCCAGAAATAGCCATATTGCTAAGCTACTAAAGTCCTTGTATCAAAAGCCCAGAACAGTGGTTTTCAACTGCTTTTAAAGCAATAAAACATTTATTTTAGTCTATAGACATTATCTGGTTTCAAGGATGAAGTTAAAAGCTGTTCCCTTCCTCTAGTCTAATAGACTCTTCTCATAGAGCACACAGCTTAATCAGACCTCTTCCTGCCTCCCATCACTCCGAGGTCCTGTAAGCAGAAAGGGGATAGAGTTCAGCTTGGTAACAGTAGGGTTTTTAAATATGGCCTCCAGGAAGAGTGGGATGCGTCGACGCACTGATGGGAGAGTAGAAGAGGCAGGCGTGGGTACAAGGTGTAGGCTCAGTTTTCTGTCCCCAAGAATGCTGGCTCAGGGCTGGGTGAACAATTTCATGAATTAATTCCAGTGTGAACCAGAAAGAGAGGCAAAATTTTGTTTCTTAAAATTCAACGTCCCTAAATACAAACTATAACATTTTGAGAGTAGTCTAGTGATCATTAGACTAGCAATCACCATTACGTCATTTGGATGATGTAAGTCTAATAAAGAGAACTTTTCTCTCAAATGACTATCTATACACCATCAAATCTATCACATATGCCTCATAAAATGCAAGCTTAGGCAGCATTTCTCTGTCTACTTTTAAAAGGGGGCCCCACCCTCATGGGTCAGCTGTGCACCCCGCTCACTGCTCTGCAACATCCCTCCCAATCAGCTCTTGTAATTGTGATGAGCAGAGTTTGAAAATTACCAGTCTGGAGTTTAATACTTTTTATAGACCCTAAACAAACAAAAAATCATTTGTACTATATCCTGGTATCTTCAAATGCAAAGTTAAAACTATATATGTTATTCTATTTTTTATTAGCTACCTTAATGATTTGGACAGAATTACAGCTCCTGGATACGTCCCAAACGAGCAGGACGTTCTACATTCTCGAGTAAAAACAACTGGAATCATTGAAACTCAATTCTCCTTTAAAGACCTTCATTTCAGGTAAAAGCAAATGTCTTCCCTAACTATCAACAGAAAAATTTGTCATGCTCAATAATTCTTCACCAAGAAAAGTTTCGATCATTTTCAAGTGCAGCGAGTGCCTGGGAATGCTCACTAGGCCTAGTTTACTTTCAGTACAACTGACCTTTACTGCCTTTTCTAGCCCCACATGTGGACCCTCATCCTGAGCCCCATCCTTCCCTCCAAGAGCAGGTGGGAGCTGATTTTATTTTTCTCACACCTGAAACTGATATCTTATTTTAAAAAGGAAATATATTTAAATAACATTTAAGCAACCGGTGCCAGAGGCCCTATTTCCTTTGCCTTCCAACCCTCCCATTTGCTTGAAATATTCTTATTAATTTGTTTCCTTAATTTAAAAATGCAAATAATTGAGAAGAGAATTATTTGAATATGATGCTACTTACTGCAATAGCAAAACCTACTTTAGAAGTATGATTTGGTTATAAAAATGAGTCCATTATTTCTGTTGCCTTTGCATTCTCAAGACCTTCACAGAAATTCTATTGCACAATTACCCCTTTACTGTACAGAGAAATACCTATAGAAATCCATATCGTTGTGTTAGAAAATGTCCCTTGACACTTAAGCACTTCTTCCTATCAATTGTGGATAAGATAGAATATTAAACACTAAAACCAGGTTCTATATGTACCCTTTAGTAATGAAAAATTTACTAAAGTATAATTAATAAAATCATTCACACATGCAATAAGAAAAATAATTTTAAAAAGTAGAAAAACTAGAAAAAAGGGTGGCAAATTATTTGTATCAATTTGTGAAGAAAAATTTATTTTACTGGGATAAATGTTTTTAGGGTTTTTTTAAGTATTAAACCTGGTGAGATACAATATCTAATTAGAATGGTTTTTACATAGGTGGCCAGGATATTTACAAGTTGACATGGAAGAAAACTTTTCAAACTTTATACCTAAATTTCAGGCCCACAGATAGTTTTTGAAAGCTCAAGCCAGCATAAAAGGACCGCAAAGACTGGGATCAACATCCCATGTTGACCGTGTAAGCAAAGTTCGTCTTCAGTACTGTCGTCACCGTGGTGCCTTCCCTCTTCGGCAACCACTTTCTCCGGTCTCTTGATCTTTGATCCAGTTTCTGTGGTTTTCCTCTGGAAGCTCAAGTCCAGTTGCTTCTCTCTCCTCTGTGTCCCCTAAGCCTATATAAGCTTTTTTGGCACCCTAGCCTTTTCGTTCTTACTCTCCTTTCTCCTCTTCAAATTTCTCACTGAAACACAGACCAGAAACTAGGTGTAGACCTTGAGTCTAGTCCTTCCAAGGTTCCAAACCATGTTCTCCATTAATTAGCAGCAGTTGTCAAAAAGATACCTTTTCTTTACTTATCTAATGAGTTTGTTGTAAAGTCCTGGCAGAAAGTTATAATTTGATGTGAACGTATCTTACATAAGCTAATAGAATTTCCTACCCTAGATTGTCTTGCTCATACATTGGTTTTGGAAATTAATGTCACATGTTGAAAACCTAGAAGCTCACAACCCTGGTCATTCTCTACATCACCAACCAATTTAGTATCTTCTCAGATACAGGCACCATCATAAATTATCTTTTTTATACAGCTGTTCCTTGAACATTCAAGCCATAGAGCTGTTGTACTTGCTGTTCTCTTCATCTAAAATGTTCTGACCTTGGACCTCTGCAAGGGCTGGCTTCTTTTTATCTTAAGTCCTCAAATCAATGCTCTTTTATCAGGGAGTTTTGACCATCCTATTCATCATTCTTGCACATCCGTGTCACCACTACACGCAGCAGCATGCTAGTAAGCGTGTAAGAACAAGCTCACAGGGACAAAGGGAGGGGCAAGGCTGATTTATGGCCCTTGATTATTTCCTTGGTGTAAATGCCTTGACAGTGACAAATTTCAACCTACCAATATGATGTCACTAATGTAGAGTTGGGGAGAAATACAAAGAAACAGCTCTTACTAGCTTTTCAAGTGAGCCAGTGGCAGTGCACCATTGGTATGTGATGCTATTATCTTCTCTTTTTAAAAACTTTTAAAAACAATATATGAAATTGCATTTTTTTTTTATTTTTCAGTTTACTCTTTTTTGTTCTGTGTCTGCCTCATATGCTCTGAGCTCCAGGAGGCCAGGGGCCATGTCTGTTTACAGCTCTGTCTTGTGTGATTATCAGCGTGTCTAGCACAGAGTCTGCGCATATAGTCAATCCTTGCTGGATGCATAAATGTACTATTTCACTCTGTGCACACTATCATTACTATATTCAGTTACACCCTGTAACTGTACCTAATGAACTAGGCATTGCTATCCTTAGAAAGATTAAAGAATTAAGAAATGGAGACTAAAACTAGGTGAAAAATTTTCCCAAGATCAAACATAGTAGCACTAGGAATGTGATTAAAATGCACAAATTTCTAACTTCAAAAACCACACTTCTTACGCTGCGTATCACTGGTGGGCTATGAGTAAATTGGGGTGGAAACAATTCTTTTTTTATAAAGTAGGTACTTCTTCTAATGCCGTTGGTTATTCATAATTCCCTTCAAAGAGAAAAGGCTGAATGCAATTAAATGGCAGCCCATTCAGGAGACATCTCCGAGTTGACAGGCGTCTGTGCTAGGAAGTCTGTGATTCTAAAGCCAGGGTGCAGGGTGATTGCCAATAAATATACAGAGCCTCAGAAATCATGTTTATTTTCTGGAATATTTATTTTACTCTGTACTAAATATAAAAATATTCAGAAATGTATAAAACAAATATTCTTAGTAGACTACAGTAGCATAAATTTTTGAAAACCAGTATTTTAAAGATATATTTTACTTACAATAAGCCTCTTCAGATTAGACCTCTAGGCCTCCATTGATACATGATCTTTTTTTCAATATCTTTGTAGTTCTGTGGTTAATTTTGTACACATTGTCTCACGTGTCTCCTGGTCTACTTTCATATACTTCTAGTTCTTATGGAGGAATGAGAAAGGTCTTGCTAATTCTTCATTACAGTATAAATGCCAAAATGTACAATGTTTGTGAATTGGATTGTGAAGCACAGTTAGTGCTTATTTTGACATAACATGTTCTACACTGTGCAACTATTCTACACTGTGCAACTATTACCTCTTTGCTATCCACTAAAATCAATTTTCAGCTTTTCTTTCCTTGATAGGTTTCGCTTTCCAACTTAAGAGGGCAAGTTATTAAAGACATCTTCTATAAGAAGAGAATGCAGGGAATTTCTCTACAAAATATTTTAAACAATAAAATTTTTTAAAATATTTAAATTCTATTATAAAATATTAAAAAATACAATAACTTGTTTTCTTATGGAATTATTTAAAATCACTTAAATATGGAATTAACAATTATGGGAGTTTAGAGACTCTGGCTCCCTTATGTTGTAAGTCCTTTTGCTTCTTTTTTAATCACGAACAATTGAGGAATTTAGAATGACTTCTGTGTGTATACTTTATGTCTGTGAGTACCTACCCCAATTTTCAGAACTGGACACCAGAGCACTTGGTTAGGCCATTTGGCTCTGGCTGCGCAGTGATGACACAGATCCCTCTGTGGTCCCTGTCACATATGTAGCCATCTTAAGAAGCTATATCAATTGTGATATGACCAAATATCTTGAACAAATCTCATTCAACAGAAGAGTTTAAAATAAATTTCAGCTCAGATTAGATCTTACTTTTCTGTGGTCAAATATACAGATATCAATGATTATAATTTTTCCAAGAGAATCACATGCTTATAGGATAGCACAAACATCTAATGAATGAATGAATCAGCTACAGTAGCATTATTGATTTTTATCTAGCCTATGTCATATAATGATTTTGCAAGCACTGTAAAGAGCAAGTTAAAAACAATCTATTCTGATATGAAGTATGAATAATCTTGTGAGGTAAATATTTAGCCAATTGTTAGGTAAACCCATAAAACTAAAAAAATTCCTGATTATTTAAAATAGACTATAAATTCAACTGATTATTCAACCGCTCAATATAAAGCCATAAAACTCCGATGACTTGCCCTATATTAATGTTATGGGCAATTTAACAAATTATTGATGTTCAGCTGTCAATCAAAAGCCTGGCTGGTCAATTTTTAGATACATCATTCATTTCAGGCATTTAAAAAAAAATGCAATAAAGATTTAATAAAATACAAAAAAAAAAAAAGAGGAGTCCTACCTTAAGTACCTTATTTAATAAGGAAACATGTATTACCAAAACAAAAACAAAAACCTTCACCCGAAATGAGAACTGCAAGCTCCCTTCAATATTATGTCGCTCTGGTTACTGTAACTTGTTTAGGGAATTAAGGGTATTAAAGCTGTATTACATGACCATTCACCCCATTTGTTTTCCAGATAGATTGGCCTAAACCAAATGTTCATCAGCAAGTATATGTGTTCTTGTCTGGTTTCTATTTTTGTTTTCCACAGAATGGTCATGATGGAATATACACACACCCACATATAAAATTACTTCTTCAGTGAAATATATAATAATTAAATGCTCTACTCTGGGACTCCCCCAATTGTTACAGTAACATGTTACTCTTTATACCTTTAACATAAGCCTCAAATTAAAATTTAAAGGAAACACTAAAGTGAAAAGTAATGTGTGAAAAATAAATTACTACAACAGAAGAAAAGCATAATATAACTTTTCTTAAAGGTAACATAATATCCAGAAAAAAATCAATATAAAGGCAAAATTTCAGCTATTGATCTCATTTGCTAATGAGCATTTCAAATCAATAATATTTTCATTACTAGGGACTCTGTAAATTTTTTTTCAAAATTTAAAAAATATCAGCATGAAAGAAATAAGCTTATTCTCTCTCAGGTAACATATTTGGTTGTCATGCATGCAATCTCAGCAGTTATCCAAAGTTACCTTAAAAATATTCTCAGACTTGGAAGATTTGAATGTATCTGATTAAAAATGTAAATGTGATTAAATGAAGAAAGTTTTCACCAGAATGGATGGAAATAGGTTAGTTGTCCGTTAAAGCAGAGAAAAAGAGGATTAAAACAAATGCTAACTGGACTAACCCAAGCCCTACTTTGTGGGGAACACTTAATCAAGATGTCTTATGAATCAGCTCCTACGACATCATCATTCTTACTGTGGAATTTGAACGTTGGGCTCTCAGTACAAACATCCCTCTAATCCAGTGACTTTTGCCTTGGTGCCATGATTAGTTAGTTCTCCATTATGGGATAGCCACCACGGAAGCAAACCCTGAGGAGAAGATTAGAGCCAAAAAGAAAAGAAGAATTATGGAAGTTCTCACACATTAAAATCTAGTGGGTGGGAATGCAAGGAGCAATTTTAGTTTGAAAAAGCCCACTGTAAGTTTAAACCTAGTGATCCCAGTGATGTATACTCCATCTTCAATTCACCAGGTTAATCTACAAGTTAATGCATATTCGTCCAATCATAGTATCACATTTCTTTGCCAACAAATGATCCATCATACATTTATATATGATTAGACAATATGTGTAACACCTAGAATCCAGACTGCCTGCACTATCCCCATTAGAAAAGTAGAAAAAAACATCTGAAAAGGGGAGAATTTGCCCAGTAACCTGTTGACAACACATGAAACTGCCATCTGACCTGGGGAAGAAGGCTCCCCAGAAAAGATAATTGCAATTTACTTGATGAGGTTTTGAGAATTGAACCCTCATCAAGTAAACTGCAGACAGTATGTCCTATTCAGGGACTTCTATTCTAAGTAAATGGATTTAAACTTAATGACATTCACAACAAAGCTTAACAACTTTCCCAGCATAACTACCACTCCCACAGAACCTATCATGGTGCCAGTTACATAGCAGCTTCAACAAATATTAGTTAAATTAATAAGCCTTGAGCTAATTGCTTAAAGGGCTCATATGAAAAATGGAAATAATAATTGTACCCGCCTTGTAAGTTTATGGTAAAGTTTAAGTGAGTTAATTGTTGTAGAATGCTTATGCCTGGCAAAGAGAAAACTCTTATTAGCTGTGTTATATTAGGATTAAAACATTACAATTGGTAATGTGGGGATTTACAGAGGGAATAAAAGTTATGATCTGAACTATTTTTATTTATCCCACATTTTATGGTTCATTTCAATGTATGTAATTTTAATAAAACAATAGATAAAACTTTATTTTTCAAAGTTTGGAAAGAGACTAAGATTACTTTTAAGGGCTAACAAAACATTTGACTAAACATTTAAAGGTCTGAATGCATTTTTATTACCCTTGCTTTAATAAGAATATTGACTGATTTTTTTGAAAAATAAATTTGTTGGTTAATTTTCACATAATAGAACCTTAAGTCAAAACCCTGTTCTCTTCCTCCATTTATATTGCAAGTCTGAAACTGTAGAGGTTTTGGTAATTGGCAGCACATATATAATAGTCTTTATTAACACAATTTAAATTTTCAAACCTCAGAACTATTAAATCTTAACTATTAATGAGCATCTTTTCTTTCGATCTACTGTTGAATGGAGTGATTTTACATTGGTGTACATCTATCTGCCTATAAACCTATCTATCCACATAGAGGATGGGGTAAAAGTAGGTTTACAGTAGTTCATATGAAAAATAACACAATAATTATTAAATAATAATACAAAAATGAACTCTGTGTTTTGTAAATCTACCTTTCCCTCACCCCGTGTTACACAGTGTATATATTTGAGGAGTTTCAGTTCTATATATCTGTTCTCTACTTGGTTCGCATGTGCAGGGTGAAGTAGTAGAGACATACAGTGTACAATACTTTCAATTATCATCAGTAAGTCAGCTGATTGACACTTACTATCCCAAGTATAACTATTACCTTTGAAATCTCTGTAGAGCTTGGATGCTGCTTGGTAATATCTTGTTGGTAAACTATTACAAAAGCCCCATAATTTATTTTTTTGCCTCAAATCTGTCTTCCAGCCTCAGATCAAAGTGATCAAAACATAATAACAACAGAAACAAAAGCAAAAAATGCTAATTCCCTGTGCAAAACTCTCTGAGTCCCCCATTGGCTGCAGTATAAAGCATCAGCCTATAACATAAGAGACCCAGTAAGTGTATTTCTAGCCTAACACCTCAGGCTTATTTTTGCCTGCTTAAAGGCTTTGTTCTTGCTATTTCCTCTGTTTCCTTTACCTAAAATATTCTTCCCCAGGCATTCATTTGGCTCAATCCCTCAAACTGAATTTTCTTAGGTTTTTACATAAGTATTGTCTTCTGCATTTCTAATCACTCCATGTCAAATTGCAACCCTCTTCCTATACACCCTATTGTATACAGGTATCCTGCGTCTACTCACAAACACGCAGACACCCCTTCCCCACCACCACCACCACCACCAGATTAGAAGCTTCTTGAGATTGAACCTCTAATGCCTGGTATGACCAATAAATATGTGATGAATAAATGAATAATTATGAGGTCATGTATCTCAATGGTTTTACCTTAATCTTTATATTCCCAAAATATAAATTACTTGTTTATCCCAAACACACCATATTCTCTCAGTCCTTGACTTGCATGGGCACTTTACATAAAAATACCCCCTCCATCCCATTTACATGAAATATACTCATTTATTTAGCAAATATTTATTGCATGTCTATTATGTAACAGTTGGAGTGCCTGGCACTGAGGATAGCTGTCATTAACATAAAAAAGGGCCCTGCTCTCATGAGGCCACTATCTAGTAGGGACATAATAGATATTACACTTGCAAAAAAAATAATGACTGTATGACTGTAACAATTACTATAAATTAAATAAAGAGACTGATGTCACAGGAAGTAAATGAGGGATAAAGAGAGCTTCTCTGTGGAGGAAATATTAACACTGGCACCTGCTGAGAAGGAAGAAGTGTTATATAAGGGAAAAGGCAATCATGTCATATGGAAAGTATGTAGACTGCAAAAATTCTGAAATAGCAAAAAGTTAGGTTTATATTAAAGGAACTGAAAGAATAGCCTTATGATTTAACTGCATTAAGAAAAGTAAAGTGGTATGAACTAAACTTGGATAAGTAAATAAGAACTAAAAGAGTTAAGCCTTAGTGGCCATTAAACCAATTTGTATTTGATTCTAAGGGGGAAAAGAAACCACTGAGAATGGAACTCTGGCAGTGGCCCTGGTCAGAGTGTTGGTAGCATACACAAGAGGAAAGGAGTTGGAAAGAAGTGGTTGAATTAGAAACTGCATTTTGGATGTGTTCCATATGGATGTTAAGGGAAAGGGAGGCATTAAAAATTTAGCTCCTGGTGTCTGTACTGAATTGCTAGGTCCACAATGGTGCCTTTATGAAAATACAAATTTTCGAACACCTCCTATGAGTAAATTTCATGATCTGTCAAGCTGACTTAAATCTGCCTCTAGGATTACTTACATTCTATTTTGTATATTAGGATATTTATTAAATATACTACAATAATGTGTTTGATTTCCTATCTATAAAACACAGGGCTCTTTGAAGACAGTGACAATATCTTTCATCTTTGTGTCCAGCACAATGTCTGGCAGGGGTGTCCCAACTGTGGCCTGTGGGCCGCATGCAGTCCAGGATGGCTATGAATGTGTCCCAACACAAAATATTTACTGAAAACATTATGAGATTTTTTGTTTTCGTTACTGTTTGTGTATTTAATGTGTGGCTCAAGACACCTCTTCTTCTGTGGTGGCTTAGAGATGCCAAAAGGCTGGACGCCCTGGGAGAAAATGGATCTATTTCTGGGCTCTCTATTCTATTCCACTGTATCTTCGAGTCTGTTTTTATGCCAATGCCATACTCATAATTCATATAGATTTGTGGTATAGTTTGAAACCAGGGAATGTGATGCCTCCGGCTTTATTCTTCTTCCTCTAGATTACTTTGGCTATTTGGGTCTTTTGTGGTTCCATACAAATTTTATGATTGTTTGTTCTATTTCTTTGAAAAATACTATTGGAGTTTTGATAGGTATTGCATTGAATCAATAGCATGGCCATTTTAATAATATTAATCCTTCCAATCCATGATCAAGATCAATAAACACTTGAATGAATGAATAAATGAATGTAGGAAGAGCTAAGAAAATAGCCAAGAATAATAATATCTGGATTATGATAGCTTTCAATCTTCTTATGGATTATGTTAATGTAAGACTATATATAGACTTTAATCAAAATCTCCTAAGGCAAATTAATTTCTTACTAAAACTCTAAACTTCTTTAAATATTCCACATGTTCAAAGTCTGTATGTGAATTATTTTACTATAGTTTGCAATTAAAAATTATACAATGAAATTTCTTTCTTAGTCTTTGAGCTGCAAATTGGCTAAATAAGACATTTTGTAATCAATAAAAATCAGAAGAATACTTTTTAAAGATACAAAATTATCCATTTATAACTCCCAATGTTAACTTTAATGTGGATTTTGGCGGATATTTGTAAGATTTGTTATTCTATTATTTTTATTTTTCTAAAGAATGTTCGATGTAGGTGGACAGAGATCTGAGAGAAAGAAATGGATTCACTGCTTTGAAGGAGTCACGTGCATTATATTTTGTGCAGCACTCAGTGCCTATGACATGGTCCTGGTGGAAGATGAAGAAGTGGTAAGTCTAGAAAGAAAATAAGGCCAGCGTGAAAAACAAGCATTTTGTTCCAATATTACTACTACATTTTCCAACTCAAGGCCTTCCAAATATGTTATTTTTAGATTGTTGTTTATAATACCCAACAATAATATTTTGCAAATAATAATTCTATACATTCTCATCTTTTAAACTGAACAGAACAGAATGCATGAAAGCCTTCACTTGTTCAACAGCATCTGTAATCACAAGTACTTTGCAACCACCTCCATTGTCCTGTTTCTCAATAAAAAAGATCTCTTTCAAGAAAAAGTGACCAAGGTGCATCTTAGTATCTGCTTTCCAGAATACACTGGTAAGATTCTTTCCACTTAATTACAGAGTAGGAAATTCTTGTATGTACCTATACATTCCTGTCTGGATCTTGGCATGTAATATTTATGAGATTGAGACTTGTGATAATTTTTGAGTCATGTGTATGATCCTAACTGGAAAGAGGATCTTATAAAGAGGAAACCTCTCTACATTGTCTGTATTAAAGCAAAGTCCTAATGAATAAATGGGAGGTGGTTAGATACATGGGGGTTGCTACTCCATATAATGTATCAAACAACATAGCAAACTATTATCTCAAACATTACAGTAGGAATGCATGTTTTATTTCAAATCAGAGTTTTTAAAAAGATTTTTAAAAATGTATTTATTCTTAAAGAGTTGGGGAGGGAGGGAGAAGGAGAGGGAAAGAAACATCCATGAGTGAGAGAAATGTTGACCAGTTGCCTCTTGCATGCACCCCAACTGGAGACTTGGCCCACAATAGAAGCATGTGCCCTCACTGGGAATCAAACCAGCAACTTTTCACTTTGCAGGGAGACACCCAACCAACTGAGCCACCCAGTCAGGGCTCAAACTGGAATTTTTAATATGTTTCCCAATGAAGCCTTGTAATGTTGTTTTAGATCTCAGGGGTTTTTCAAAGTCTGAATTAAGTTTCCTGAAAAAGAGCATAGATGAATTTGAGAGTAGTAGCACCTTCTCTTTTCTCCAATTTTCCTAGACCCTAGAGTTTTAGTGCTGATCTTGTTCATCAACAATTATAAATGTCAGGTTCTATAGAGGGTTATTTCCCCTTTGGAGACTTTTTTTGTAACTATATGCTCTGTTGTCAATGAAATTAGGTAAAATGAAAATATTTATAATTTAAACACAAATACAAGTCTGATTTTACCACCTGATACATGGGTAGCCCAGGTACTAGGTGGAGCCATATTAGGAGTATGGCATTCTGTCATAAAAGCTATATCACCAGCCTGTGGTCAGTGCTAATATCTTTCTTCTGTATTTATAAATAGTAACTATATGTTCACATATTTATCATGTTATTAAATATGATTCTATATTGAATATACAAATTAAATATAGACTTGATATTTCTTTTCACTACTAGAATTTACTTCTCAGAGCAGTTTTTAGTTTAGAACAGAAAATAGAGTTCCCACATACTCCTTCTTTCTGGTTGGCTCCTACAGTTTCCCCTATTAAATCTTGCATTGCTGAGGTACATTTGTTATAACTGATGAACAGATGACACATTATTGACTGAAGTCAATAGTTTGCATTAGTGTTAAGTCTTTGTGTCGTACAGATCTATTTCTGCCAAATGCACATCATGTTTCCCCCATTACATTGTTACACAGAGTACTTTCACTGCCCCACAAATCCATGTGCACCACCCATTCACGCTGTTCCTCTCCCCTCCCACCCCTGGGAACTGCTGATCTTTGCACTGTTTCTACAGTTTTGCCCTTTTCAGAATGTTATATAGCTGTAATTAAACAGTATGTGGCATGTTCTAACTTCTTCCACTTTTCAATTTTAAAAGCAATATTCATTTACATGTCCTCCATATCTTTTCATGGGTTGATAGCCTGTTTGTTTTTATTGCAGAGTAATATTTCATTTAATAAACAAACCAGTATCTTTATCCTTTCGCCTACTAAAGGATATCTTGGTTGCTTCCAGTTTGGGTCAATTTTGGATAAAGACACTATAAATATCCAGATGCAGGTTTTTGTATGCGCAAAAAATTTTGTGTCAATGCCAAGGAGAACAGTTTCTGGATTTTATGATAAGACTATGTTTAATTTTGTAAGACATTGTCAAACCGCCTTTCAGAGTGGCCATACCATTTTGCATTTCCACCAGCAATAAACAAGAGTTCCTGTGGCTTCGCATCCTTGCCAGCATTTGGTGTTGTCGGTGTTTTGGACTTTAGTTATGTTACATCGTTATAAAGAATGTCCCTCAAGGAATTTTTTTCCTGGTAACAGTAAAGTGGGGAACAACTCTCACCTCCTTGGAAAATCTTTATATTAGTGCTCTATCCTATGCTAGGTCCCCACGAAGCATACTCTGTTATAACCCTATTGGCAGGTCCTTTTTAGGTGTTCTGTATTTGTTGGCCTTTCTCTTTATTTCTGCCTTTTCCCAATTGATTCATGTTGTGTCCTGCTACTAGTTCAAACTTTCTCAACTGCAGCATTCATTGGCTCTTTATTAAACTGTACTAAAACATCAGTCAAGAAAAGTTATTTATAATCTTAAGTCTCTCAGTTTAGCTACTTTGCTTAGTTAGCAACATCGTCCATCCTTTGACCCATACCACCTCCTATTCTACTTGATTTACTGCAATCCCTCTAGAAAAATCTTTCATTTTTATCCAACCAGATTCTCCAAAATGTGCATTTACTTCTCAACCCTACCTTCAAGTCCAGTGGCACAGTCCATTCTCACTCTCACTTTTGTTCTTCATCATAAAATTTTTCTTTGCTCTTCTAGCTATTCCTCAAGGTCCAACTCAAACACTACCTTATTATGTAGTTCACTCTACAATTTCTATTTTTCTTCACTTAGGTCATATTAAAACACACATACACATACACACATAGCCTTTCACATATATTGAGAATTTATTACTCACTCACTTGGTTGTATAAATCTATTAGTACTTGTAATGTATTGTGAGCTTTTTAACGTAGAGGTTAAATTTTAGACACTGGAAGCCCTCAGTGAGTAAGTATAGCTCCAAGCACAAAGCAGGTGTTGCAGGAATCCCAGATAATCGCCATTGCTAATATTGATTGTTTAAATACAGAGTTAATCAAATAGAAGCACACAAAGTAAAATCCTAAAATGTACTGATATTTATAATTTTATTTTCATGTAATTAATGTTTACTTATTTTCTTCTTAACAAGGGCCAAATACATTTGAAGATGCAGGGAACTACATCAAGAACCAGTTTCTAGACCTGAATTTAAGAAAAGAAGATAAGGAAATTTATTCCCACATGACCTGTGCTACAGACACACAAAATGTCAAGTTTGTGTTTGATGCAGTTACAGATATAATAATCAAAGAGAACCTGAAAGACTGTGGACTTTTCTAATTCATCTTTTTTTCTGTCATTCTTGTTCATGTATGTTTTTCAAGATATAAAAGGAAAGGTGCTGTGTGATGTGTTTAGTTTTAATAGATAATCTAGAAATATAAGTAGAGTTATAAAGCAAAATGTTTTCACACAAAGTTTTAATGTATCGCCACCTGTATCTGAATCAGTTTCAATTTCTCTAGGACACTGAGGAGGGGGTGTCTTTGATATCCTCAGCTTTGAAAACTCATACATTTTTGTAGTCCTATATCAGTACATACCACTGACATTCAATTTGCTTGGGAATTAATTTATGCATTGTGGCTTATTTTTAATCATTGAACAATAAAAAATGCAAGGCAATCTGCATTATTTTCATGGGCCAAATTTTGGCAGGCATTTATTTTAGTTCATAATGTAATTATGCCTGTACTGCAAACCATTCAATGATTATACATGTGGTATTTTGTTGGTCCATTATTTCTGTTCAGCCAGATGCCAATGAAATGTTCACTTGTTGATGGGAAATCACATATGCAAAAGAAATACATGCAATTTTGTGTTACTTTTTTTCCTTAGAAAATATTATTAAGCTGAATTTACCCCTAGAAGTGAGAATTTCAATAATCTTTCTCTTTGCACCAAGCTGATTGAAAACACGAGATGATGTATGGTCAAGTACACAGCTGCTCAGGCTGAACAAGAACTCTGAATGGGGCACTCATTCCCACATTTTATTCCAGAACAGCAAGGAACTGTCCTGGTAATTTGGGGTTAATTCTAGACTGCCAGAGAGAAGAATAATTCAATGCCTTACCATTATTATGTTTTGGTTTTATGAATGAGAAGTAGGAAGAAAGAACAAGTAACTCATCAGGAGATTGTTTTTAGAAGAGAAACATTGAGTTTCTCTATGAGGACCGCATGGTTCATTCTAAACATTACATGATATTCTAACAGTCAAAGCCTGCTTTTAAAAAGCTAATTTGGTGCCTTACGATCCAAATCATGTTATTTATGAACAGAAAAGATGACTTTTCTAAGTGTGTACCATTTACAATGTATAATTTTCAAGCATGTCTCATTATTCTTTACTCTCAACACTTGTATTGATAGAAGAAGGTGATATAGGTCAGATAGTAGGCCAATGCATGAGATTTAGAGCTACTCTGAAGAGAGAGCTAATCAGGTTTTTAAATTCTAGATGACATGAAGGAAATGTAAATCAAACAATTTGCCAATCTGTATCTCACGTTGATTTAGTTGCCCCGTTTCTACTCTATTGTTCTGTAATAAATATCCTTTCTAAAAACATAAGGCTGGTCACTACTCAGTTACCTGACTACAGTGACTCTGGCTTTGTCTTCAAAAACACAGGAGTTATAAAAAAATTTGTCAAATAAAAATGTTATAATAAGAAAATCTATTTTGAAATTCTTTGGCTGAATATAAATTAAGGAGTATAAGATAACAAGGACAAAAAAAGCATGAAAAAATATTTAGTTCAGGCACTCAGTAAAATTTTCTGGCTAAGAAACAATATGTACGTAAGAATAACTCAACATTTTGCTAGGAGATATTCAGTGCTATGAGACTTTAAATTAAGATTACAAATGCTATCTTTTAATCCATTGTGCTTTGTCGTTTTTTCCCTTCTATTCTACTTTAACTTATTTTTTTTCTCCTCAGTGTAAGGGTCATTTTTCCAGGAAGGAGTAAGATATTTTCTGAAATATTACTATAATTGTTATTTAGGTTTTGACTCTGACTTACCATTAGGAATCACCCTCTTTTAGGTAATATAGGTATAAAGGATGGGGTACAAAATGGTTCAATGTATCTTTTAAAAATATACAATTAATTTCAATCTGTGCAAAAAAAATGACAGGTACCAATACTTATTTATGAAATATTGTTATCTAAGAACTTTAAAAAATATGTTAAGTGATCAAACTAAAATTAGAGGTGTTTGGATTATTAAAATAAACAAAAAAAAGATATAAATTTATACCAATCTTGTGATTGAAAATAAAAAACTTTTCTTCACAATCAAAAATAGTTGCTATGCTAAACAATAAATTTTAATTAAATAGAGATGTTTAATAGAGAAAATATAAAATAGATGTTTGTATTATTTCTTTAATTACTATACTCCTTAAATTTAAATTTGAGTTTATTTCTGAGTTTACCTTTAGAAGTTTTAATAAAAATGGTTGGTGTAAATGCACAGCATTTGGGGCTAATATATAAAGAGTAATAAAATGGAAAATATGGAAACTATGCTGTAACTGAAAGAAACTCACACTGAGACTAGCAATGTTAAAGTTGCTTAGAACTGAAACACCTGTTTCAATTAAAAATTGAATGTTTTAACTGTATGGTTAGGGTTTTTGCTATTACAGTATCTCTAAAAAGCAGCCTTAGCCTTTGTTATTTAAAGTTCAAATGTCTGCCCTGGCTGGTGTAGCTCAGTGGACTGAGCGCGGGCTGCGAACCAAAGGGTCACTGGTTCGATTCCCAGTCGGGGCACATGCCTGGGTTGCAGGCCAGGTCCCCAGTTGGGGCCATGTGAGAGACAACCACACATTGATGTTTCTCTCCCTCTCTTTCTCCCTCCGTTCCCTTCTAAAAATAAATAAATAAAATCTTTAAAAAAAAAGACAATTCTTATTAAAAAAAAAAAGTTCAAATGTCATTATACTGATATTTTCCTTTTCTGTTATTTGGGATTTCTTTTCCTGACCCAGAATGTTCCCGAATCTTACTTACCTTAGATGTTTAACACTCCCAACTCATTCATTTCTAAGATCTGTCCAACTGTAGACACACCACACTACCTCAGGGATTGGGTGCAGGCTTATATCCAATGGGCTCATTAACAACTATTCCTTGCAGAGTTTTTCCAGAAGCATGAACTGGTCCATAGATAAGTCTTTCTATGATGGGACTAGTGACTAGAGAGTTAGATGAAGAGTATTAACTAGGTAATACCATTGTGTCAAAATAAAATTATTGGTAACTCTAAAAAGCACTCTGTGAAAAGGGCTTTCAAATTCTGTGAAATCTACAATATACATTATAGATATCCAATATCTTGTTGATTGACAAAATTTATTAAAAATATCAGTAGTTTTCATATACATCACACAAACAGGTAAACAACCTGCTCAGGCCATGGAACTGCCCTACTAATTTTTTTTCTTGATCTATCACCGTATTTAATAACAAAATGCATTTTAAATACTTGCAGAGACTCACTCAGGCTTGACCGCTAATCTAACAATATGTGTATGAGGAGAGCAAGTGTTTTGTGCTGATTTATGCGTTTTTACTGTTATACCACCACCCAAAGGTAGATGTGTTGATTAACATATATAGCTACTAAAAATAAAATATTTGCAAGAACTATAAGAGATATCATGAAATTCTAACTTTAAAAATAGGAGAGACAGCCTTCTGCCTGCAATGGAGTAAGGCTCTCTTTCCATTTAGGTCTTTTTCTCGCGTTCTCACAAACTTGTCTATAGCCACATGGGGGCACACTTACATCGTGTGTTTTTCTACTCAAATGTTGCAAAACTAATAAACTTGAATTACCAGTAACTTTAATTAAACATATAATCAAAATCCTATTAAGAACCGTAGTTCATTTTGTGCTTCTAGTTCAGTAGTAAATGACCTGATAATCATAACAGGCACTATTTTAGTCAAATTTGTGAATAACAAAGCTATTGAAACATCTCCAAATTTGTTTAGTGTTACGAAGTCATCTAGTCTCTTCTCATCCCCTAATTTGCTTTTTTGCTATTTTGAAACTGCTGTTTAAATCTAAGTCACCATTAATTTTGTAAAGTATGTTTTTCATTAATCTGTATTGTGCCTGAAATCTTGATTAGCTTGCAGTGACAGGTAGAAGAAAAATAATTTGAGGCCTAATTACTGTTTTGTGAAAAGTAATCAATTGGCTGCTTGTTACTATGTATCTTTTTCAGTAAACCAAAGTAAAATTTTACTCTGCTGTGACATTAACCATTCCATTATTCTGTGTATTACAATTTTTTTTTATTTTTTATTTTTATTTATTTTCAGAGAGAGGAGAAGGGAGGGAGAAAGAGCAATGTATGGTTGCCTCTCACATGGCCCTCACTGGGGACCTGGCCCGCAACCCAGGCATGTGCCCTGACTGGGAATCGAACCAGGACCCTTTGGTTCCCAGCCTGCGCTCAATCCACTGAGCTACACCAGCCAGGGCCTTGTATATTACAACTTTTTCCACAATCACCACTCCAAAAAATCAAAAGGAAAATGAGTGCTGTGACATTTTGCTATTATAGCAGCTGCCAACACACTGTTCATTAGTACATTATCTTTCTCTCTCTGTATAGATAGATAGATAGAAAGATATACCAATTGCTTCTTGAGACATATACAGACAAATGAACTCAATATTTTTAAAATTAAACTCATGACTTAATGAGTTTAATTAAATTTAAGCTCACCAAATCTATGCCGTCTCCCGTAATCTCTCTCAGTTCTTCAATCCAGACTTAGGTTTTACCCTTCTTTTATCATCTGTTTCCTATCTCAAGTTACTCAACAAGTTCTATCGATTCTACATGCTAAGTTTTGTCCTCTTTCTGTGAAGTACAGAGCGAAGGTGCTAAATACAATCTGCTGCAACATCTCATTCTTCATGAAGAACTAAACACCTTCACTAAATATAGTTTAAAAAGTGTTTTTGAACTAATGAAAGCTGCCAGTTACTTAGTCCTTAACTCACAGATTTAAACCCAATCATTTGTGAGTTTTAATTTTTTAAATATAATTCATGGGACCTCTTAAATGAAAAATTGAATAAAAACTTTTAAGAAAATTTCAGTAAGTGTCTACTGTTCATGGATTCACTCTTTGCCATCTCTGTTATGTTTCAATTGTAAAAATATAATTAGCATCAGTTTCAATATTTAAAGAGATTTTGAGAAACAATTTTTTCCTTATATATAAAAATGACCAGACCAAATAACAACCAGCTTGCAATCTATTAAACTCACACAGTGAGAATGGTGAATGTATACAATTTGACTTTCCGGTGGTCATATAATAGTCTATAAAATTTGTTGTGATATTAACCTGCTGAAAATGGTATTTTTACTTTAAAAGTCTATTTCCTTTTTTTAAAGATTTATTTATTTATTTATTTATTTATTTATATTTAGACAGAAGGGAATGGAGGGAGAAAGAGATGGGGAGAAACATTAATGTGTGGTTGTATCTCACATGGTCCCCCTGGGGACCTGGCCTGCAACCCAGGCATGTGCCCTGACTGGGAATCGAACCAGGACCCTTTGGTTTGCAGCCCGCTCTCAATCCACTGAGCTACACCAGCCAGGGCAAAAGTCTGTTTCCTTTTTAAGCTCAATCAAGTCTTACTTTACGAAAGGCCTATCTTCAAACCCCATTCCAGCTTGGCAGATATCCGTTTATGTTATTTTTATGAGCTATGACAACAAAAAGCTCACCTGAGCACATAGCACTTTACCAGTGTTCCAAACCCAGGAGGTTGGCATATCAAACATCCACATGCTAATTGCGACATTAATCTCCAACCATCAACTGACTAAGGCTGTTAGAGCTGTATTGGAAATGTGTTACAGTTTTAAATCACTTTATCAAGTAACTCAGGTGGTGCCATATTTTTTTACTATTTCAACAAGGAGTGATAAGAAGCAAGAACGATATAGCTTATACCTAGGTTATATTAGCTAAATATAATAAAACTACCATTTAGAACTCAAAGGGCATAAGCTATTTTTGAACATCTGTCTATATGAGGGATTTCTTACTAAATTGAGTGTTTTCAAACTAGCAGAGAATTTGGTCCTTTTTAACCCTAGTATTTGAAACCATAAAGAGTACTTCAACCGTATTATAAATTACCTTATCAGACATAGAATATATTCAATATATTTTATTCTTTCATTAATGATCACAATCACAATCATAAATAATTATTATACTGAAATGCAGTGATACTCTGAGCATGAGTATCATTTCATTTAGGCCTGTAGGTTTTATTTTATTCATTGTCATAGGGACTCATACGTATGAAGAGCTAATGTAAGTTATTGGGAGAAAAATCTCTTGCATTTAAAGACAAACAAGCAAGATAAACCTCCTCTCTAGTGTGGAGAAAATACGTATAAGTAGGAGAGAACAGTATCAGTTAAGAGTTACTCATGCCATTGATATTTTAATAGGAATTGCGTTGAATCTATAGGTTGCTTTGGGTAGTATGAACATTTTAATGACATTAATTCTTCCAATCCACGAACAGGGTATAGGCTTCTATTTATTTGTATGTTCTTCAATTTCTTTCTTCAGTGTTCTATAGTTTTCTGAGTACGGGTCTTTTACTTCCTTGGTTAAATTTGTTCCTAGGTACTTTATTTTTCTTGTTGCTATAGTGGGTTTTTTTTCTTCTTAGATTCTCTGTCTGATAGTTCATTGGTATAAAAAAAATGACGTCGATTTCTGAATATTGACTTTGTATCCTGCTACTTTACTGAATTCACTTATTAATTAGTCTGATTAATTTTTGGTGGAGCCTATAGAGTTTTCTGTGTTAGACATACGAGCTGATACGTCAGCTCTTTCACTGATTAGTTGCATAGCCTTGAGCACCTTGAACTCCTCCATACCCATATAGATAAAATGAGGGAAATAGTACCAGCTACAGGTCAGAGCCCAGGAGTAAATTAGATAATGTGTATGGGGTGCTCAGAAGAATACCTGATTCATAACAGAGATTATTGGTTATTAACGGAGGGGGCAGAAAAGTAATATTCAGTTGCAATGTTGTATATAGAAATACAAGAGGATTTGTAATATAAAAGAAGACATGACTGAGTAGAAGGAAGGGATCTGAGGGAAGTAGAAGGAAAAGAGGAAGAGATTTAAAAAGAAGCATCTTCTTAAAGGATAATACATTGACTTAAAAGATGGTATTAGAGGATTTTCTATATATGTGTTGCAAATATTGATAGCCTCAAACTGTAACAACGCTTATCTCTTCTTTGCCATAACTATGTTTAGTCATTATTTTCACTGTGTTAGGCCTAAGGAATATTTTTATTCACTTATTCCATTATTAATCCTTCCATCTATCTGTTCATCCATCCACTAACCATTCATTTATTCACTCAATTTTTCAACAAACAACTACTACTATAAATAGGCACTTTGAAAGATACTGTGGAATCATTAAAGTTTAATATTAGGATTCTTTCACCAAGATAATTTCAGATTAATGGAACAATTTCCTACCTTAGCCTAATTCAGCAAAAATAAAAGTTGAGAGATTAGTTTTATTCAATATTTGACATAGAAGGTTAAGTAAAATGTTTCTTTAATGCTATGTATCTTTGAGAAGGAGAGACATTATAAGAACTTCTTTTGGAACCTTTATCTTTGCAGCTCCTGATTTGGGAAATATGGCCTGGGAAATGTTAGGTAACAAGTTAACAACGATATCATTATTGCGTGGACTTTGAGACTTTTTTTTTTTAAGGCAAATGCCTTTTCTACTTACTTCCTGGCATTCAGTTCAGTATAAAGTGATGTGACCCAAAACAAAAGTTCAATGAAGTAAGGGACTATTTGTATTCCTTTAGACCACACACGGGCAACACACTTGAGCAGAGTAAAGGGCTGCTTTGATGATTGACAAGTCCAAGTCTTGGAAGAGGAAGCAATGTCCTGGGTCTGATGAAGCTATCTTGTGGATAATGATTTTGTGCCAGGAGTTAGCCCTGCTTTTTTCTGAATAGAGCTTAGATACTGTTTTGTGCAGAAATTTTCTTTAAAAAAAACAAAAAAAAAACCTGAATAAGGAGAGCCCCTTGGATTTCTCCAAGACCTTAACTTATATTCTGACTCTCTAAAGTGAACTGAACAGCCATATTTAAGTTATTAAATTGTAATGCTCAAACCCAAATTCTACCCTAGCAGAAATCTTAATTGTTCCAAAATAGGAACCATTAGAATGTCAGTAATCTGATTTATTATCACTTTAAAATGCTGAACCAAAGATAAGGTCCTCTCTCTTTCCCTAGGAAACCACTTGCTCCTTAGTATAAAATCCTTATGAGGTTCAGCACAATTCTTCTTTGAAACTCTTATTTTTTACTAAAGTGCTCTTGTAATAAATTCAACAAGGTTTTCTCAGCCTAGCTATTTTCTAGACAATTTAACCCACACAATTGAACCTAGAAAAATGTTAGCATTTAGGTTGAGATTTCCCAAAAGAATACTCAATAAAATGTATGAGACATAATTGCACCATTGTGGATTAGGATATACAACATATTATTAGGTACACCTTACTATCAGCATCCAATCTTAACCAATGTACCTCCAACCTGAAGATATAAGTAATAACTTCTTCATCATGCAGGAAGACAACGTATTTCTGCCCTTAGCAAAAAATTTTCAGATGAAATTCAAAACCTACTGTGAGAATCAGGAAAAAGAAAGCAAAGTTTGTACATCTATTATAAATAAACTTGATTTTGAACCATATCAATATAAACATACAGATGGGAGAAAGGAAGGTAGAAGAATAGAAAGATGAATATATTCCCCTTAAGATACGCGTAATGATATAATTGTTTTTTCCTTATCATTATGTCTATTATAAATATAAATATATTAACAGTATTACATTGATGTTTCTCAAAATTGCCTTGCTAACACCAAGGATGATTATTTTAAAATGTAGGTTAACAAGCTCCTACTCTGATTCTGTCGCTTTTTAGAACACCCAAGAATTTGTGATTCTTATGATAGGCAGTAGGGAAAACATTTCTTAAAATATCAAATACAAAACACAAATTTGAACTGTTTAATTATCTGTTTTTTTTTTTTTATTTTAAATGTTAACAATGCGCTTACTAAATGCCAACTTACACATTTGAGGGGAATGTGAATCTATAAGTTAGTGTCTTACTTTCAAAACAGACTGTTCTAGTTAGGGAGATAAGCTGTGTATCTCAAGGGGAATATATAAGAAAGGTAATGTTTTTAATCATTCATTTATTCATTCACTTAGTGAATATATATTCACCAATTGCAGAATAGGCATTGTGTCAAATTCGGGGGCTACAATAGTAAGCAAAAATAAGCACAGTTCTACCTTCTTGGAATTTATAGTCTAGAAAGGAGAAAGTCATTACACAAATTTATAACATTAAGTATAAATGTGCTACGTGTTATGAAAGCAATGAATATGATTCCATTAGCACATGCCATGAATACAGTGATTTAGTCAGAGAGGCTGAGAAGTTTTTTTTTTCTGAGTAAATAAACTTGAGCTGAAGATGAGCATGCAGTAATGAGATGAAGGGGAAGGGAACTATTCCAGGTCACAGAAAGTACATGTGCAAAAGTCTTGGGGTAGGAGAAATCACGGTGCCCATAAAAGACTGTGCTGCTCTAGGAGGAAGAAGAATAGAGTGAGTTAAGGTTGAAAAGATCAGATTTCTCTCTTAAGGGCCTCTTAAGATCATGCATTTTTGTCTTTATTTTAAAAACAAGTGTTCAGAAAAGGGATGGTGTGATAAGATCTGCAATCTGAAAAGGTTACTTTGGCTGTAGTGTGGAAAAATGACTGAAGGAAGAAGACTAAATTTGTACAGATGAGTGGGCAGCTTCAAAATGTTCTAAAAGGAGATCAGAATAACCTGAACTAGGACAATAGAGAGAAAAACAGCAGACAGACAAAATGTATCTGGAGGCCAAGCAACAGACCTTGGTGATTAATTCATCACTATCAGATGTGGTAGGAGTTAGTAGGAAGGAGGAGAAAATGTCAGGGATGGTGGTGATTTTCTGAGGCAGGGAGTAGTAAAAGAGGGTCAGGTTTGAGGAATAAAGAGGAAGTTCAAGAGAATAGTTTTGATGAATTTGAGGTGCCTTGGCAATATCCCAGTAGAGCTGAGTAGGTCATTGGAAATTCTCGGCCAGAGGTCAGAGAAATCATCAATAAATAGATAGTAATAGAAACTGTGGTGAAAATGAGATTGTCTAAGGATACAGAGCAGTAAAAAAAAAAGAGAGGGTGAGGAGAGAGAGATCTTGGGATACAGCTTTGAAGAACTGTAAAAGTTAGTGAGCAAAGAGGAGGAGATTGCAAAGGAGACAGGAAAGGAAAAGAAGTGGAATTCAGACCAGGGAGTGTGCAGGACAACACAGCATGAGACAAGACCGTTGTTCTCATCCCTGAGATATCCTTCCATTTTACCGTGGGCAATACTCAATCAATCCCGCCCAAGGACTTCCCATCAGCATGTAACTTGAAAGCTCTGGGACTTCCTGACCTCAAGCCCAGACACTTGATCTTCTACTGCAACACAGCCTGGCCTCAGTACAAACTGGGTGACCAGGAGGTCTGGCCCATGGACGGACCTCTTAACTACAATACTATCCTCCAACTTGACCTTTACAGTCGCTGTCTGGATCCCCTCCTTAGGTCTGGTTCGTGAGAGGAGGAGACATTTTAACTTGCAGCAGGGATTCCAGAACTCTTTCTCCTAACGCTGCCTTTTCATTCAGGTTTGCCTCACTCTACCACCCCTCCCCGCACTCTTGTTTGTCTTGCTACAGAGTAAGGGCTGTGTTTGTTTTCCAGCTGAGGTGCACTCTAATCCCTAAAGCCATGCTCTTGTAATCAAGATTACCCAGCAGGGGGGTGACCCTATTCCTTACCTGCCTAACAAGTTTTGCATTCAACTCCAGTTTGGAATTAGGGTTGGTTCCACTGTACAAAGAGGAAGAAAAATCTCACACCCCTCCCAGACTGTAAAACTCTCTATATTCCCCTCCTGGAGACCTGAGAGGGGCTAAACCATGGAAAAATCGGGCCTGCCTCTCAGTGCAGAGAAAAAGCAGCATTTTAAACTCAATCCACTTTGCCACTTCCTTCACCTAATGAAACCAATGTCCTTCTAGAAGCTTGCTTTTCTTCCCTACATTTTTGAAGTGCAAATACCTGTTCTTCTTCAAGAACTCTTTCTAGGCCATGTTTTAAAAGACAAACTTTGGGGAGATAACCCTTTTCAAAAGAGGGAAAATCTTCACTATATCCGAGCAAATCAATTTAATTTATTTCAGCTATTCCTTTCTAAACTGGTAAATTCTGTTAAAAATTATTGAATGTCTAGGTATTTTTAAATAACACGAAATACCAAAACATAGATTCCTAGACCTGCTTTTGGCTCTTTAGTACAAAGAGCCCGTGGAGTGGATTGAAGTTATAGATAAATGTCTTGTGTTTATTGTAAGTGTGTTTCTTGAAGGTGAGAGTGTGTTTGCCATTAGAGGAAACCGTGTTTCTAACGGCCATGAGATGTGTTCATAAGTCAATCTAGGGTATGTTTACATTTTGGTCATTATTTGAAATTGAGGTTTCTAAAAGTTAAGTTCAAATTAAGTTGGAAAGACGTGTGGTTTTAATAAAGCATGGAGATGTAATTTTGAAGGACAGGGATTGAAAGTGATTTATCCTAAAAATGGTTATTTCTAAAGGGATAAGAAAGTTTGTGAAAGTTTTGTGAAGGTTGTGAAAGTTGTAAATTTGTAAAGAAAGAAACTTCAGGTTCCAGTACCCCTTCCTCCACCTAATTTCTCTCTGGTGGCATTCTTTGATGACGAGTGGCACCTGGAGTTGTTTCCATTATCTTTCTCTTGCTCTCATCGGTGTAGGAAAACCTATTTGTCAGCTATGGAATAAATCCTTCATCAAGATGTGTTTTATCAATGCTAAAATAGAGGGTAAGGCTGCCATCTGGACACGGAGCCACCCTATATGACCATCCCCAGGTGGCACCTGAGACACAGGGTCCAGTGAGTCAGGAACTGATCACCTCTGATGTTCGAAGGGTCCCAGTCCTTCACTTTTGTTTGGAGCTCTGGCCATTGGTAAGGCCACCCTCAGGGCATGGGGTAAACACAGCCGTGGATCAAATGGGCCTTCTGTCTCAAACACGCTTTCTCTCTGTGCCAGTGTGGCTCTCTCAAAGGGGCCTTCTTGCTTGGTATTTAGGACCTTCTATCCCCTTTCCAGTCTTCCTAAAAGTTGTCAAAAGCAAATAAAAGAAATCTTATGCTTTCTCTACAAAAAATAGTAATTCAAATTCTGTGTACGGTCTTTATGTGTTCAGGCTTCATGTGTGTGGTCTTTACATGATATGTATTTGTCTGTATGTTACATGAAGTGCCTTTTCTGCCTCTAGATGGCATAACCAGGGTATAATATTTTATTGGTCTAAAGCACAGGTGGCAAACACAAAGCCTGCGGGCCAAATCCGGCCCGGCACCTTGTTTCTACCCGGCAGCAGCGCCAAGTTCCTTGCCCCTAGGTAAGGAGTAGTTACATTTATACAGTCCTAAAATTACATTCAGCCCTTCGAAGGCAACCAAGAGGCTGATGTGGCTCCCAGTGAAAATGAGTTTAACACCACTGGCCTAAAAATATTAAACACTTACATAAATTAAGCAGAATCCTATGTTCTAAACAAAATATTTGATATTAAACCCAGTTTTGAGTTTAATTAATGTCTTTTATGATTATTACCAAAAAAAGTGCGTTTTACAAAAAGCTTATATTATAATATTTAGTTAAGTATATTTGACAACTTTCCCAAAGTTTAAATTTTAAAAACTAAGAAATGACTTTGAGTTATTCCAGTGGGCCCCTGGAATACTTCAAGAATTTATTCGCTCTCGTTATAAAAGTTTTTGAACTAATTAGGCTTCTTTAATATGTTTGAAATTACATAGGAAGCTTTGTCAAACAAAATAATGAGAACTATTTTATTTGTATGTATATATTTTTATCAAAATAGATTTTCTAGAAATTTCAACCTGCCCCAGGGAAGAACTTACCAAGATTCATAATCAAGTTCAAACAGGAAGCTCTGAGGGGTAACAGGTGTCCTGTCAATGATACTGAACCAGCCAAGAGTAATGGTTCCCTGTGGGGACATCAAGCCGTGGTATTCTGAGTACTTGTAACCTACACTTGGGGAACTTATGAATTGTGTCCAATGCTCAATGCACACTTCCAATAAGCTCTGCATGGCATTTTAAATCCTTGCTTACTGTTTGGTCTTTCTATATTAAGATCGTGTCTTAAATCTAAAAATATGGATTTTATATTGTTCTTTTATATCATTCCATAGTAATTATTACTTATCAAGACATTGTTACCTTGAAATAAGTCTTACAAAGAAGCAAAGTCCTTTATCAATTGCATTTTAATCAAATCTACAACTACGTCATTTTAATTGTTGTCACTTAACAGTCACTGTTTTATTCTAATTCATTTACAAATGTATCTTTGAATAGATTCATGAAAAAGATTCTGACTTACTCTAAATTACAGGTATTTAAGTAGGTCATATCTTCAAAGTAAGTGAAGATTTATAGAACCTTAAAGAATAACTGGATTCCTGGAAATATTGGGAAATAATCAAGACAAACAAAATTAGTTATATGGGACTAAATGAGATAAAAATAATTGTTATTCTTAAGACTTTGTTCAAAATATTGCTAATTTTAAATCTTTTTGTTTTTCAGATATAAGGAAACTTTTTTCCCTAGAACAATTTGTAAATTATACCCTCATAAGCAATATTGAAACATTTATATTTTTCTCACTACCTAATCCCTCTAGAATTCAGTAACTCTTAATGAGTTTTCAGGGCAATATGTTTGTTTGTATAAACCCAGGAAGAGTCTGTTCTCTTTGTAATAGCACCAGTTTCCAAATGCGGTTTTATGAACCAAGTCTTTGTCTGGAACGACATAATCAAAAGTCACGTCTGTACTCTGGATGTCACCTTAAGAAAGCCTTAAAGAATTAAGATTGACTTTCGAAGCCAATGAAAGCCCCTCGGAGAAATGGCCTGGTACCTTGCTTTGTCACATGGTTCATGGCAGTCTTTCCAGACAAGGGGCAAAGGCTGCTTTCCTGAAAGATGGCAAGAAAGGAACCTCAAGACGTTTTGGGGACCTCGGTAACTTGAGAAACCCACCCAAGCCTATAGGCATTGTAGGCAAAGACAAATGGTAACTGTGCGGTTCGGCTTCTGCACCCTGAAGGGCTGACTAAGCTCAAACTGAAGGTTCCTTATGAAAATTCCAGCAAAGCAGACTTGAAAGAACCTATATAATTAATTGCTATTCTTATTGAGTTAATGCAAATAATCAGGCCAAATTGAAACTGGACTTAATGCAGTCTCTTTGATAAAATTAGGATGATTTGGGGGAGAGAAATTGTGTTTCAATGAAAATCAAAATGTCCAATTGTCACCCACAAACTGATTGAATCCTAATTTCTCTAGTTTTCTTCCAAGCTAATATTTCATTTTCCCCTTTCATTCTTTGACTTGGAATTATTGAGAACTACTGATTCAGTGTCAGCCATGCAGAATTTACCTACCATTCCGCCTCTTCCTTTTTGAGATTTTAAGACCACTATCTGGTCCTGCTTGTTTTGGCTAACTCACTTCCTAGGGCCTATAGCAGTATATGTTTTATTCTTGTTTTTAGGCCTCAAGTTTCCTCAAATATATCATATCCTTCATTCACTAGAGCATCCAGCTCATCTGGGTCAGATGGTTTCACAGGAGAATTTTACAAAACATTTAAGGAAGAGCTAACCTCTACCCTCTCAAACTATCCAAGAAGAGGGAAAAAAAATCCAAGAAGAGGGAAGACTCCCAAACTCTTTTTATGAGGCCAGTATCATCTTAATCCTCAAACCAGATAAAGACACAACAAAGAAAGAAAACTACAGGCCAATATTGCTGATGAACATAGACACTAAAATCCTCAACAAAGTATTGGCAAACTGTGTACATTAAAAAGATCATACACCATGATCAAGTGGGACTCATCCCAGAGATGCAAGGATGGTACAACATTCTCAAACCAATAAATGTAATACATCACATAAATAAAAGGAAAAACAAAAATCATATGATCATATCAATAGATGTGGAAAAAGCATTTGATAAGGTACAGCACCCATTTAGGATAAAAACACTCAGCAAAGTGGGAGTAGAGGGAGCATACCTCAACATAATAAAGGCTGTATACAAGAAACCTACATCCAATGTCATACTCAATGGGCAAAAACTAAAAGTTTTCCCAATAAGATCAGGAATAAGATAAGGGTGTTCACTTCCACCACTGTTATTCAACACAGTATTGGAAGTTCTAGCCACAGCAATCAGACAAGCAAAACAAATAAAAGGCATCCAAATTGGAAAATCAGGAAGTAAAATAATCATTGTTTGTAGATGATATGATAGTGTACATAGAAAACCCTATAGACTCCACCAAAAAACCACTCAACCTAATAAGTGAATTTGGCAAAACAGCTGGATACAAAGTCAGATCCAGAAACTGAAGGCAT
This sequence comes from Micronycteris hirsuta, assembly GCA_004026765.1. Classification (NCBI taxonomy): domain Eukaryota; kingdom Metazoa; phylum Chordata; class Mammalia; order Chiroptera; family Phyllostomidae; genus Micronycteris; species Micronycteris hirsuta. The sequence goes on from PVJI01000357.1 coordinate 273,907, forward strand.
TTTTGTACAACTAACAATAAAATATTAGAAACAGAAAATCAGGGGGAAAATTCCCTTTGCTATAGCAGCAAGAAAAATAAAATACCTAGGAATAAACCTATCCAAGGAGGTAAAAGACCTGTACTCAGAAAACTATACAACATGAAGAAAGAAATTAAGGAAGACATAAATAAATGGAAGCCTATACTTTGTTAATGGATTGGAAGAATTAACATCATCAAAATGTCTATTCTACTCAAAGCAATTCATAAACTCAACGCAATCTCTATTAAAATATCAATGACATATTTCAAAGATATAGAGTAAACATTTCAAAAATTTTTATGGAACCATAAATGACCCTGAATGACCTCAGCAATTTTAAGAAAGAACAAAATAGAAGAGATCACAATACCTGGTATCAAACTATATTAGAAGGTCACTGTAATCAAAACAGTCTGGTATTGGCATAAAAACAGACACATAGACAAATGGAACAGAATAGAGAGCCCAGAAATAAACCCTTATCTCTATGGTCAATTAAAATTTGACAATTCCAAATATGAAAATTTCGAAGGGGGCAGGAGCACAAAATAGAGTAAAAATAGGCTCTTCAACAAAGGGTGTTGGGAGACCTGGACAGGTACCTGTAAAAAAAAATGAAACTAGACTACCAATTTACACCATACACAAAAATAAACTCAAGATGGATAAAGACTTAAATATAAGTCTCAATACCATAAGAGTCCTAGAGGAGAACACCGGCAGGAAAATCTCAGATATTCCATGCAGCAATATTTTCACTGACATGCCCCCTAGAGCAAGGGATATAACTGAAAGAATAAAAAGTGGGACTACATCAAGTGAAAAGCTTCTGCACAGCTCAAGAAAACATCAGCCAAAATCAAAGGGGGAACATCTTATGGGAAAATATATTTGCCAATGATATCTCAGACAAGGGTTTGGTTTCCAAAATACATAAAGAACTCATGTGAGTGAGTCCATGCCAGAAAGACAAACAATCCAATTAAGAAATGGTCAAAGGACCTGAACTGACACTTCTCTTAGGAAGACAAACAGAAGGCCCAGAGACATATGAAAGGATGCTCAATATCACTAGCCATCAGAGAGATGTAAATTAAAACCACAATGAGATACCACTTCTTACTGGTCAGAATGGGCATCATAACCAAATCAACAAACAATAAGTGCTAGAGAGGACGGGGAGAAAAGGGAACCCAAGAACACTGTTGGTGAGAATACAGACTGGTACAACCACTGTGGAAAACTGGAGGGAATTTCTTCAAAAAACTAAAAATGGAAGTACCTTTTGATCCGGCAATACCACTGCCGAGATTATACCCTAAGAATCCTGAAACACCAATTCAGAAGAACCTATGCACTCCAACGTTCACAGCAGCATTATTTACAATAACCCAGTGCTGGAAACAGCCTAAGTTCCCGTCAGTAAACAAATGGACCAAAAAACTGTGGCACATTTACACAGTGGAATATTACACAGCAGAAAGAAAGAAGAAACTCCTACCATTCGTGAGAAGAAGAAGAACAACAACGAGAAACTAGGAATATAGTTATAAAGTATAAAACTGAAATAAATGCATACCCATTAATCACTTTAAATGTAAATGGCTTAAATTCTCCAATAAAAAGTCATAGAGTAGCTGAATGAATAAGAAAAGAAGACATTTATATATGCTATCTACAAGAGATCCACCTCAGAAGGAAAGACACACACATACTAAAAGTAAAGTGATGAAAACTATTTACTGCAACTAGAAATGAAAAAAGTAAAGCTTGGGTAGTGCCCTGGCCAGTGTGGCTCAGTTGGCTGAAGTGCTGCCCCACAACTGGAGGGTTGCAGGTTTGATACCTGGTCAGGGCACATACTTAGGTTGCAGGTGTAATCCTTGGTCTGGGCACATATGATCCTCCACATGTATTGGAGGCAACAAATCAACATTTCTTTCACATCAATGTTTCTCTCTCTCCCTTCCTCTCTCCCTTCCTGTCTTCTTTTCTCTGTCTCTAAAAGCAATGAAAAAAAAATCTTTTTGAGTAAGAATAAAACATTATTTAAAAACCTGAGGTAGCAATATTTGTCTGGGACAAAATAGACTTTAAAACAAAGTCTATAAAAGAGACAAAGAAGGACACTATGTAATGATAAAGAGATAAATCCAACAAGAGGATATAACCCTTATCAACATTTATACACCCAACACAGGAGCACTTAATTGTATAAGGCAAATCTTGATGGTCGTAAAGGGAAAGCTCAACAGTAGTACAGTCATAATTCAAGGTTTTAATGCCCCATTGGCATTAATTGATAGATGTTCCAGACAGAAAATCAATAAGGAAACAGCAGCCTTAAATGACACACTAGATCAAATGGATATAATTGATATCTTCAGAGCATTTATCCAAAGTATCAGACTATACATTTTTCTAAGTTGCACGTGGAAAATTTTCTAGGATAGACCACATGTTAGGACACAAAACAAATCTCAGTAAATTTAAGTGGACTGAAATTATATCAAGCATTTTCTCTGAACAGTTCGGGATCACCTGAAGGAAGAGAGTCAGAACAGGACCTTACTTCAAATGCTTGCAGAATTGTACACCTATGACAAAAACTATGGCAATGCTCTGGAAATATACTTAACCTTAAGGCATAAAGATGTTTTCCAGTTGGTTCACAAGCATAATCTATTCAGCTCTATGAAGGATAAAATAATGATTTATTAATGGATTTTGATTCCAAGAAAGCTGTTGACATGCTTTTGGACAATGAATATAATATTTCAATGAAAAATGTAGTGGAAGAATTAGAAGACAGACCATAATTACAGCATGTGTATCTGTATAAGCTTTTCAAGAGAGACCATCATAAGGGGCAGTGCTACCGTGAAAAACAGATTAGCCTTTATGCTGAATATGATCAACCAAACTTACTTCCATTTCTCCGAGATAGTATCCACTGTCCACTTGAAAAGGCTCTTGAGATATGCCAACTGAGAAACTTTGTGGAAGAGACAGTTTATCTTCTGAGCTGAATGGGTAATAGCCAAAGTGCCCTGAGGGCGATCATGGAGGAAGTACATGATGCTGATAAAGTGACTGAATTTGCCAAGGAGCAGGACAATGGAGAGATCTGGGAAGATCTGATTTTATACTCCATCGACAAGCCACCATTTATTACTGGCTTGCTAAACTACATTGGCACACATGTTGACCCAATTCTACTGATTCACTACATCAAGGAAGGAATGGAGATTCCCAATTTGAGAGATTCCTTGGTTAAAACCCTACAAGACTACAATTTGCAAATTCTGCTTCATGAATGCTGCAAGAAGATTCTCATAGCTGACTCTGTCTTTACTCAAGAAAATGGATCGAACTCAAATGAAAGGCATTCTGGTCGATAAGGAGAACATTTGTGAATTGTGCCCTTCCCCTATTTTCCATCAGATGTAGCTGAGTCCTTCACTGCGGTGGTCTTCCACTGCTGACACATGTCCCACAAGGAGCGCCTGCCCATGCCCAGCGTGACCTCTCCTGCACAGTTCTGCAACATCTGCAGCGCTAAGCACCGTGGGCCAGGAAGTGCCATTTTGGAGATGAAAACATGGCTCTGTTCTGTGTCAGTCTCTTCCTCACCACACTTTTGATGGTGGTATTTGCAACAGCAGAAGCATTTGCTGATTCCAGTACTGTTAAGAGTTTTGTACATTTATTTTATGCTCAAAAACCTTTTGTCATCTTCGCCTGTCTACTAGAGTTTTCTCTTTGCAGTTTATAAAGATGTTAGGTTTCTCCCCATCCATGCCTTGAAACAGGTTCACGGTCAATATTTCATCATTTATTTGTTTGGCTCACTACTGAGGAATGGAAACATAAGTTTGAGTTAGAGAGGAATTTTTAGATCCTAGTAAAATTGTTCATCCCTAAAGTGGACTGTGGAGCGTCATCCCCAGCTATCTGAGCATTGCCCATGTTGCTGTCCACCCAGCTCCTGATGCACTGGACCTCTGTCTCTATGCTCTGCAATCCTGGCATTCTGAGTTTGCCTTTTTGTGATGTCATCAGCTGTTGTTATTATGTTAATAGGTGTTAATGAAACATTGTGAACACTGTCACTTATTGAGTGACATGTGGGTGATATGGGCAGCTGATGTCATGAAATTTCATGTTGACTGATCACATGTTCTGTGTGTCCCAACAGCTAGCAGTATGTGGCCCTGGCAGGTGCTCAGCGTTTGTTGATTGAATAAATGTTATCTCTCCCCCCTAAAAAAAGACAAAACTGGGTATAAAACTAGAAATGAATCACAAGAAAAAAACTGAAAAACAGCCCTGGCTGGTGTAGCTCAGTGGATTGAGCGCGGGCTAGGAACCAAAGGGTCGCCAGTTCGATTCCCAGTCAGGGCACATGCCTGGGTTGTGGGCAAGGTCCCCAGTGAGGGCCATATGAGAGGCAACCATACATTGCTGTTTCTCTCCTTCTCTATCTCCCTCCCTTCCCCTCCCTCTAAAAAATAAAATAAAATAAAATCTTAAAAAAAAAACTGAAAAACACACAAAACTATGGAAACTAAATAACATGTTACTAAACAATGAATGGGTTAACAATGAGATCAGAAAGAAATCAAAAGTCACCTAGAAACAAATGAGAACATGACACCTCCAAAAATGGGACACAGCAAAATTACTCATAAGAGGGAAATTCATGGCAATTCAGGCCTACCTCAAGAAACAAGAAAAATCTCAAATACGCAGTAACTTTAAACGTAAAGGTACTAAAAAAATAACAACAAACAAAACCCAAAGTGAGTAGAAGAAATGAAGTAATAAAGATCAGAGCAGAAATAAGCAAAATAGTGTCTAAAATAAATTAACCAAGCACTACTTCCTTTGAAAAAATAAACAAGAATGACACACTATTAGTCAGACTCAAGAGCAAAAGAGAAACCAAACAAGTAAAATCAGAAATGAAAGAGGAAAGGTAACAACTGACACCATAGAAATACAAAAACTGTAAGACAATATTACGAACTACTATATGCCAGCAAACAGGACAATCTGGATGAAATGGGTAAATTCTTAGAAACATGCAATCTTTCCAAACCGAATCAAGAAGAATCAGAAAATTTAAATAAACTAGTTACAACTAATGAAATTAAAGCAGTAATCAACAATCTCCCAACAAACAAAAGTCCTGGACTGGATGGCTTCACAGGAGAATTTACCAAACATTCAAAAAAGAACTAACACTTCCCCTTCTCAAACTATTCCAAAAATTTTAAGAAGAGGGAAGACTCTCAAACTCGTTGTACAAGGCCAGTAATATCAAAAACCAGATAAAGACATTACAAAGAAAAAAAAATCATAGGCCAATATCCCTGATGGAAATAGATGCTAAAATCCTCAACAAAATATTAACAAACTGAATCCAGCAATGCATTAAAAAGATCATATACCATGACCAAGTCGGATTTATTCTGGGGATGCAAGGTTGGTACAATATACACAAATCAACAAATGTGATATACCACATAAACAACATAAAAAATTAAAAAATCACAATTATATCAATACATGCCAAAAAAGCAATTGATGAAATTTAACACTGATTTATGACAAAAACTCTCAGCAAAACGAGAATAAAGGGAATATACCTCAACATAATAAAGGTCAACATCATATTTAATGGGCAAAAACTAAGTTCCCTTTAAGGTTGGGAACAAGACAAGAATGTCTGCTTTCACCTCTCTTATTCAACATAGTACTGGAAGTCCTAGCCACAGCAATCATATAGGAAGAAATAAAAGGAATCCAAATTGGAAAGCAGAAAGTAAAACTGTCGTTATTTGCAGATAATAGGACACTGTATATAGAGCCCTAAGATTCCATCACAGAACTACTAGTACTGATCAATGAATTCAAATTCAATAAAGTAGCAGAATACAAAATAATTATCCAGAAACAAGACCCATTTTTATACACCAATTATGAACTATCAGAAAGAGAAACTGAAAAAACAATCCAATTCATAATTACTTCAAAAGACAGAATATCTTGAAATATATTTAACCAAGAATGAAAAGTCCTTTTCTTAAAAAGTTATAAGACACTAAAGAAGGAAATTGAAGAAGATACAAATAAGTGGAAGCATATAATGTGTTTAAGAACAGGAAGATTAAACAACACTAAAATATCTTTACTATCAAAGCAATCTATAGAGTCAATAAAACTTCTATCAAGATAATAATGGCATATTTTACAGAACCAGAACAAATATTCCAAAATTTTATATGTGTATTGTGACCATTTAAGGCTGGACAGGTTCACGGTATTTGGGCAGATGGAAGAATATTCACGGAGCTGTGGAGATGCTTGGCAGGCCTTTATTCAAGGGTGGGCAAGCCGTGCACACCACAAGCTGTGTGTCCCCCTGCATGGCACCTGTCCCCGTGTGTGGCACCCCAGCGTGGTCCTGCCTGGCACCTAGCAGGGATCCTTTACCCCCTTTAATACTAGAATGCAGACAAAGCTGGCAGAGTGCCAACAGATCTTATGCAACAGAACTTCATACTACAAAAGCAAGCCCACTCAAGGCTATTGGAACAGTTTTTTTCAGACTCAATCTCAAGACTATGAGATCACTACTTATCAGGCCCATTGTCAAGGTTATAGGAAACTGCTTCCCTTAGTAGCCCAGACTCCTGGGTGAGGGAGCCAGACTGCCTCCATCTACCCTACCATATGGAACCACAAAGACCCCAAATAGCCACAGAGGTGGCTCTCATGAGGTGGCTCTCTCTCAGGCCCTGCATCGGGCTGGGGCTCTCACACTGGCTCTCTGTCTCATCTTCCTTGAGGATGCCTGATGATCCTGCTGCAGCTGCCTGCATTTCCCAATTGATGGTGTTTTGTATGGGAAAGAACACCAGGCACAGCCTAGGATCAGGCTGACCTGGCAGAGGGTGACAGGTTTATTATTTGGGTGTTCTAGAGAGAACAGTCTCTGAGGCAAAAGCCTGCCATTCTTCCCAAATTGTGTAGTTTTTGTATATTATGTTGTTTTTAATTTATAAACTAACCCTATAGAAACAAGTTAACTAAAAACTAACAGGAAAAAAAATAGAACTCAAGTGTTAGAGTTCATCCTTAATTGATAAGCTTAAGTTATTAAAGCTGCGGCTTAATAGGCTTAAGTAACTGCTTTTGAATAAAGACTCCTTTCCTGTATCACCAAACCTTTGCCTCTGGAATTTTTGCCTAGAGGGCGGTGTTGGGCAGCAGAACCAAAGTACTGTTTGATAACAAAACTACTATCATGCTTAAAATTCCCCTCCAGAAAGAGAAACAGGGAAGACAAAGAAAGGGGTTGTTAACATTGTAAATTCCCTAACATCCCCTATGGGATGAACTCTGGGGAAGCTCTTTCATGCATATATTAGGGATGATTACAATAATGCTAGATCTCCCTTCTCTTATTTTTTCCCTCTCTCATTGACAGCCCCTTAAAGGTAGACAGTGGCTTTTAAAATGTAAGCACCTTGAGATTAAGCCATATTGTTTTTTTTTATTACTTTATTGTTGTTCAATTACAGTTATTTGCATCCTCTCCCTTCCCTCCCCCATCCTCCCACCTCCCCCTTAGCTCCCTCCATGTGTCCTCTACAGTGATTCCTGAAAACGCCTCTCCCCATTGTCCCCTCCCAACTCCCCCACGGCCATTGATAGACTGTTCTTAATTTCAATGTCTCCGTCCATGCCCTGCTTGCTTTCTGTCTCTGTTGTTCACGATCCAGTTAAAGGTGAGATCATATGGTATTTGTCCCTCACCGCCTGGCTTACTTCACTTAGCATAATGCTCTCCAGTTCCATCCATGCTGTTGCAAAGGGTATAAGCTCCTTCTT